>KZ347837.1:8178-24039 GCA_002352805.1 Teladorsagia circumcincta | reverse complement strand
AAGAAACGGCTGAGAGACTGACGAGATGTCTGGGGGGATCTTCTAGTCTGTGTAGCTGAGACGCCTGGCCCTATAGAGAATGGGTAGGAGAGGCAGAAGCGTCAAGAGAAGCCGCATCCATGGATCCTGTCGGAAGTTCAGAGGAGATTGTCGGTACTTCTTGAGAAGAAGAGGAAGACCGAAGCGGGAATCTCTCTAGAATTTTTTAGTTTACATATCTTGAGGTCGCGGACAACAAACTGTAGCCTTCCGAGTTTCGCGTTCAACAATCCAGCTTCCTTGCGTAATGCTCGATCCAGTTCCAATTCCTCTATTGTGTAATCACGGCGCGCATATGAATGTATTAGGTCGGTCAAAAAGTATCCGCCGTTTTGAACGCCTAAATTTGAAACAACACAACTCTGCTGAAATACAACCTTTTGAGTTGACTCAATTGTATTGAGCATACTGTTGCCAATCATAGCCACGCAAAGGTTTTTCCTTCTGGTGGGAATTTGAAATATTGTAGGCCTAAAACGGTTGGAAGGCGATTTTGGCGTACCCCTGTTCCAAAAGCTATTTCTCCTCCAAGAACCGCGTCGAAAACCGGAGAATGGGTGGTTTATGAGAAACATACCTGCACTATATAAAGGATTAATGAACAACTTCGAAGCCGTTCTGGATAGATTTCACAAAGCGCATTTCGCGGTGGGCCGTTCAGCGCTATCGTGGTGGGAAAGCGATCCTCACATTTTTCCTCGAAGCAGGCTATCGTCCGCGTAGTTTCTTATACATTATGTTCTATTCTTATCTACAGGATTCCGCCGTAGTCAACTGGCTCGATTTCCGTGCCTTGCAGTGAGCTGCACCATCAGATGTTAACGGAAACCACTGTTAGGAGTACAACGGGTTCTGGGATGCTAAAAGGCAACTCAATCTCGTCCACTCATCGAGCTACCCATTCATTAGTAGCGTGCAGAACCACATTCTTATCCTATAGTATTACCCATCTCAGAAACGGTTTTTTGCTGTTGCAATGTGGACTCCAAGCACACACCTCCATGTACGCCACAACGATACTAGCTGCCACCATGGGCCAGTTTGATGACAGCTTGACGACGTTTTTGCTCATTACTTGTAGCCCCAGGCGGCTGAGCACAGTGCCCATAGGGGCCACAACCTGCACTGCTCCACTTGTAAGTAAGCGTCTGTGCTAAGCTCCTTTCGTTTCCTTGTCACAATGCTGTATATTCCAGGAATCCCACGCACTGTATCTATCAGTTCCGAGCTTTATTTCTCCAATCCCAACCTTGGCGAGCTAGCCTGGGGCTATGCATTTTCTAGGTGCTTCCTTCCTCTAAAGCAGTAGCCTTAATACGAGCTAACGATGGCGTGTTTCTCCCATGTTAGAAGTCATGAAATGCCAACAATCAAAAATCACGATTTTCCGAAGTCTGAAAGAAAGGCTAAAACAAAGCAAGTTCGTGGAACTACCTCAAACCTTAGTGTGGATATGAAAGAGCTGATTTTCCCCCACAGGCCTGCACCCATGTCCTCTGACAAGCAGCTCAAGTGTCACCAAAAAAATGCTGGGAAATACTTGAAGTGCAGAACGGCGGATACTTTTTGACCGACCTAATATAAAGCGTTTGGTCAGGCTCTGGCGCCCAGACCTCATATGCTGGAGTAGTCGATCCTTCAAAGCCTGTGAAGGCAACTCGATCTTGATAATCCGATCTCGCATGGCATCTTTCGGTCTAACGGATGGGTGACGGCAAGCCTTGATATTGCCCTTGGAATATTCCTCGATCAGCTCCCGATCACCTGATGAATGGACCACCTCCTTTAAGGCCTCCGCGTCGAACTTCCTCGTCGCTAGCTCATCACCTTGTTCTGCTATGCCCACCCAGGTGATGCGCCTGAGTTTTGCGTCGATCTTCTCGCCATCTGCTCTATTCACAATGGTGGAATAGAGCATTTTTTGATCCACGGGGGTAGATCTCTGGAGAGCAGATACACAGTTCTCCAAGGCGGCAAGGCGAGAAAGGATGACGTCCTGACGAGCATTGACCTCATCGATTTTGTCAACGAGTTGGGCGAGGGACGAGGTCAAGGCTTTTTCAAGCCGCTCAGCACAGGAAACGTACTGGTCCATCATCATCGTCGCCCATAGCGGAATCTCCTTTTCCATTTCCTTGTCAGAAGGTTTGCGTTGTTGCTGTGATCCACGACCCATTCGAAATCAATGAAGAAGTCCTTAACGGAACGTGGGACAAAACAAGGGAAGTAAGAAAAAGGTTCGCGGAAGCAGATGAGATAACAGCAACAGGAGTATAAGACCGAGTTGGATACCTAGTGGGATACAGCAGAGAGATTAAGAAATGAAAAAAATGCTATCACAAAAAAAGGAAAGTCAAAAAACAGAATGAGGACGCCGCCGTGCGCTACGCTAACCCAGACGGAAAATTTTTCCCCAACTCACTTATACAGAATTTCCCCCACTCACTTATACACACATGTCATTGTTGGGCTTTCGAACACTCTCGATAGCTGCGAGTATAATATTTAACACTAAAGTATCCCTAGAACATTCTCCAACTTTTTGAACCAATTAGTCACGTTGTAAATGTTACGCTGAAAACATTGAATTGAATGACGCCAAGCAAAAGTGACGGCTGTCAAGATTAGAGGCCGTGTTTTGTCTGCTTGCACTAGTTCGGTACAAATTGGCCGGCCTAAGAGAGATATAAGACTTGATCGAAATCTTCACGATTTAGTGCAGAGCTTTTGCCAAGTCTGCGTGCTGCCTTCCCGTGTTTGAAACCGTATTATTTGAATATTCCCCTGTCGCTGCCCCACGTGCAGACATTGTGACGGGTTTTCAGAATTCTGGTCGACGCTAAAGTCATACCTCCATAGCGTAGAAAAACATGCTCATGCCTGGAGAAAACGATTTTTCGTCCGCCAAAATATAGATGGCCCAGTCATTTTTCACGGCAAAACACTGCTACTGCTGCGAATTTGTTTGCTTTCGAATTGTTGCACAACAAAACTTGGCGATCACGTCTATGGAAGGAGTGGGAGAATGGGCGGGGGAAAGGGGGGCAGCATTCATATATGTGAGCCACCTACAGCACTTCAGACAGCCCCTCAGAGAGGGAAAAAGGGAATGTTTCGGGGGGGGGGGGGGGACATGTGGGCAGTTTGTGCTTCACTGGCGTTTCTCTGATCTCTTGGACTCTCAGTCCTAGTGTCACCTAGGCTCTGTTTTGGTCTACACCCCTCACCCCCCAGAGCCACGAGCACCCAAAATTTTATGTCCTTTTGATCCTAATTACTATTGTATTTGCAAATACACAGATGCGTCTTCATAGATGCGCTCCTTTTGGTCATGATCACCTTTGCCACAACTTCATCATGATCAAACTCACCTTGTCGGTCTACTTTCATACCCATTACTTGCTTGTTGAAATATTTTTTGTATATGATAAATGTGTCAACAACTACAAATTTTCTACGAAAAGCATCGCCGAGTTTGTCTGGAATGCCCTCAAAAGGAGCAGCTACGTGGAATCTCCAAGGATAGCTCATTAGAATCGGTTCCAGAAACTTATTGCGAAACGAAAGGTTGGACCCTTATTCACATCAAGTGGCGACTATGTAGACTGGCTCTCTCTTCTCAAGCGAAGCTCCAGTCATATGTAGATATCCTAATTTGCACTGCAAGTCTCTGCCAAAACTGTTCATTGAAGGAAAATATTGACCTGCCATTGCTGGATTTTGAATTTTCAAGGAGAGTCCCTCCAATCGTTCAGCGGGCCCTGTTCTCTTGTGAGCGGCGTCTTAAAAAGTTCTCATTAAATTTAGTCGGAGTAGTTTCATCCCACTGTTTCCCATAGTTGTTCGAAACCTTAATGCTCAGCGGTATTCCTACTCCAAGCAAAATTTGCATGTTAAACCCTCCCGCCAAGGAGATATTAGGAGTAAAGAAATTCCTTATCGTTGTTGACTCAAAAACAAACAAAAATGTGTATATTCGAACACAGCGCGGTGTGAAGCCTTTACAATCTACTCTTCTTCGCCAACAACAGGTGAATTCAACCGTCCCCTTCGCTGAAAGTGCTGGAGTTCTAGAGGCGATGGACTCGGCAAATGTCGTTTCACCGTTGTTGGGTTTCGTTACATTTCTCTTTACGGAAGCTATCCCGATTGTTAAAAGGGTGGCAGGGAATGGGTAAGAGATGTAGTGAGAAAGTGGTTCGACGCATAGTTCAGTAAACCAGCTAGTCTATATTTTGCCGGGTCAGTTCTGTGGTCATCTGAGGTACATCGCGGGGAAGAGCTCGCCCAGTTAATATTATGGCGACCGCCGTTGTGCGCGTACTGCTTCAGCATTTTTCGTATTCTCTCATCAAAAGGCATTCTTCTTTTAGCGTTTTCATTATCAGTAATGGAAAAAATTGTTTTTCGGATCCAATAATATACACGTACCGTTGTGGAACAGGCAAAAACGCCGAATAAATCGAGGAAAACTAGGTAGTGGGGCATGCCATCATACCACACGGTCTTTAACGTTAACTTAAAGGAGGCCACGAAAAGAATTATCCAGGGAGGGCATTGAACCCCCGTGGAACTTCGAATCGAGACCTAGATATTTCGAAAGAGCTTGGGACAATGGTTAGAAATGCGGAAACCAGAAGTGCAAAACGAATATGCCAAGTAAGATATGAGCAGTCAAAGTTGACTGCAAAGAGGGCTTGTGGATGAGGCCCGCTAGTGTTGGCACACTTGTGACACCGTGGTGAAGTGGTGAGGCTTTCGCACATCACCAGCCAGCTTATGGGTTCAATTCCCACGCAGTGTAAAATTCTTTGCGAATTCGGATTCGTACCCAGTGGAGACTTCTATGCTAATTTTTGACACTTATTCAAATAAGCACTTGATAACAGCCATACTAATACTATTGACGTTTGTTGTCTGTATCGAAATAAAGTGATTTCGTGCATGGATTCTTCTACTCCCAGCGTTCAATTAGAAAAACGGAGCAAACTTTATACGTCTGCTACGTCCACGTCCGCCACTCAACAGCGACATAGCGACAACCCTTTGTGTAGCGTCAATACTCGGTCTGCACGTTCTGTCAAGGTGCTCAAACGGATATGTCAGAACTAGGAAGAAGTCCCTACTGGATTCGAAACACGATTTGCAAAAATTTGGATTGCAATGGGTACTGAACCCTTCGCCTGGATGATGAGAAGGAGGGCCTTACCACTGCTCCACGGCAACCAATTGCATTAACATTCATAACCTTAAACGAGCCTCATCAACACGCCCTCATTTGCAGCCAACTTTGACTGCTCATAACTTCCCTGGCAGCTTCGTTTTGCAATTTTGGTTGTATTTCTAACTGGTGTTCCATTTTCTATCGATATATCTAGGTTTAGATTCAAACTTCCTCGGGAGCTCAATGCCTTTCCTCGTGAGGTCGCAGTACGGGAACTCACCTAATTGGGAGGCAGACGGACCTTCCTGATGGTGCAGACCAACATGCTATCGGCAGCGGAAGATTGCCTCGACAGTCTGGCATGGCCTTACTATTGGTGCGCCTGCGAGCCACCCCTACCTTTCGCGTTCTTCGCGTCTGAGTCTCTAGGTTTTTGCGGAAATAGCGTTTTCGTGAAGAGGGCAGCACCGATGAGAGTCGTCTCAGTGCAAAGGTCATCTGGTCCCATTTCTCGGGTTCTAGGCAATTTTCCTCGATTTTTTCCTCTTTCTTCCACCACTGACCATCTCTGACTTGCCTTGCAATGGGGTACCTTTTTATCGTGAATTCCACGCTTGAGGCCGCCGTTGCTGTGTGCACGAGCTAAATTCTCGGGGTAATCAGTTAACTGCTACGGCAGCAGCCTTCTCGACAGTTCCAAACACATTTGGTTCCTTCAACTAGTTTTCATCAACGTTCGATACTAACGGCTCCTTTCACCACCTTCGAGGCTCTTGCCATCCCTATTAGAAGTTCTCAAACTACGCTGCAGGCACGTTTCGTAAATAAGAGACCAAGCAAAATCTTCATATCAGCTGATTCCGCTCCTTTCTCCCCCAACTCGAGTTGGAGGAAAAAAAAGCGTGCGTATTCGCTTTGCATTTGTTCTATTCAAGGCTTCGAAAGAGTAGGAGTAGTCATACTAGAGCATAGCGGACGGTAAGTTAAATCGAGCGAAAAACGCGCTTTCTAATGCTGTGGAAAATATGGCAGCCTTCCAAAAAAAGCAACCTGAATCAACTTGAAATTTGAAGTGTCAGAAACGGCGAGAACACTCCTTACATTCTAATGATAACGTTAGACACAGCATTCTGATGCCTTGCTCTCTGATGGATGCGATGAATAAACGTTTAACAGATGTAAAAACAAGCAATGCTTTCATAATTCCGACGTGGACCGCCATTGCGACAGATGTAAAGGGCGGAATATTTATGAATGCCATGAATACTGGTTGCAATATGCCGAAATGAGAAATGATATTGGCTTTTTCTGAAACATGGCTGACGCTGATTTTGACGTCCTAGCCAGTGTGCTGGGTGGTCCCCGTTTCCTGCTTCAAACTTCAAGACGTAACCACTTAGTCCAAGAACAACAGGAACATTCCGAGTCAGTGAGTGGTACTGACAACTGTGCGCAAAGGTTATTCAGTCATTTACTCACATTTGGCTGTCTGTGTCAACACACGTTTTCCATTTGATTCGCTCAACCTTGCGCGTTGACTCGTGGACGTGACATTGTCGGTGTTGTTGTTGTGTTGCTGTTTATTGGTCACACTGCTTCATTGTGCATTGTGACCATGTTTTTATGGTCGTCAGCAACTCTGACCAACGCATGTTCGCTATAAAATGCTCGATAATAGACCAGTGATCTCCTAACGTTCCTTGTTAACTGGCATGTACTAACTTGAACAATTACACTTATGCCTTTCTGTGTGTGTGTGTGTGTTTACTTCCGCACTTTCAATAAGGCACCGCTAAGACTTCATTCGCGCATTTTCCGTTCATTGTCGTAGCACTGATTTCCAACTATTTTCACTCTGCAATTGTTCTCATAGCGTCCTTGGTAAAATGCTGTAGGCAATTCTCCATCTGCGTGAGCAGCTCTGCTACCACAGTAATTCACGTTATCATCGATCGCTACCTGTGTCGTAAGCCAAACTTCCCTTTGAGAAGGATTGTTCCAAAAATTGTATTGAAGCTTAACCAGCCTCAATTGTTTGCTGACTAAATAAGGTACGCCTTTTTTCCATGATAAGTCACATTTCGGAGTTCCTATTTGTAATCATAACAATGGCATGCCTCGATACTTATTGAAGCAACACCCCAGACCAAATTTGTGAGTTTACAGCGGTCGATAACGGAGTTGTGGATGCCCAGTTGACTAAAAATGATAAAAGAAGGAAAGAAGACCGTCGATGAGGTCATTAATAATAAGTATCCCCTCTCGAATAAGAAAGGGGCGGGCCAGACGAATTGTATGAATTTGGTTGCTCCATGGCTTCACTAACCTGCTTGTATTTGAATCAGTTGAAACGCCGTAATATACGGTGCGTATCATGGAGTGTGCACGAGGTATCTCGTCCAAGTGCTGGCTGTCTAATGGTAAGACGCGCGCGCCATTGTCGCGCACTTTCGAACCGCATCGACGGCACATCTGTGCTACTCGTGGGGTACTCTGCATGGATTCTCCGACACCACGACTTCCGCTGGCTTTGCTTCGAATACTCCGCCCCTACCCACGCTTCCTTTTCGTAATTTGTTCAGGAATCGCTTGTATGAAAATATATGGATTGGAGCAGTTAGACATATTTCTGTTTAGGAGAATCCATTCTGCTATGCTAATTTTTTCTTCTCAATCCACCAATGTTTTATTTACAACCTCAAACAGTGATATGATCAAATTCACATGACTTTCTTGAGGTTCATCGAATCCGATGCGTACCTTCAGCGCAAGATGAATTCCTCGGGTTAAAAAGGTTCTGCGCTTTCTAGGGGTTCCAGCACCAGCCTTCTTCCAGAAAAGGATACCCAACGGAACTCCATCATTTTGGGTTAGGACGTAGCGTTTTGATTGTAGTACGTGTAAATTCAATAAATGCATGTTCTCTTCGCACTTATAGTAATGCAGAAAAGGACTGCCGAAAGTCCTTCTCTGCATTACAATACCTTATTTCTGTTTTTACTCAATATCGTATATGTATTAAGATATAGCGATACATGCTTTTTGACTTTTATAAGGGCAAGCGGGAATTCTTCAGATTTGTCCAACTCATTTGATCTTCCTCCAACCGATTTAACACATTTTTCCAATTTGAAGTCATACTAACGTTCACAAGTAGTGAATAATGAGGACTTCAGCAGCGGCTCAAATCCTATTTTAATCCAAATTCGATAAATTCACAAAAATAAATAAAAAATTAATGGAGTTAAGCTCGTGAATCGTGAAGAGAACACCACTGATTAATGCTTTTATGCATCGTTTCAAACGTTAGTGTCGAATGCAAGCGCGACGATATTATGCTCCACCCTAATTTCTTGAGCAACTGTCCCTTTTTGGTTAAATGAATAGTCCAGAAACACCGCTCACATCACGTGTAGTCTATACAGTCAGGCATGAGCTAGGCAAACGAAGCTTCAGATCTCTTCAAGATGTTTTAACTGGTGTATATTCTCAGCCAGAAGATCTCGGCTGAATTGTTTTTCCCTGGAAAAAGGGGATGTTACTTCGCTGGAAGCAAGTGCACGAATACGTGCAGTTTTTGATTCGTCACAACGTGACGCTGCCATTACTCCGGAGTGCTGCTTTATGAGTTCTACAAATTCTTTCGCATACCACTCCTGTGATCGGCTTTGTTTCCCGGTAACTCTAGAGTTCCAACAATAGCGCTGAAGGCTTCACAAGTTGCACGTGCTTCCTTCGTAATGCGTTTTACTAATTACTTGGGCTCACTTCTACTTCTTCTTGAAACATCTCAATGATTTAAATGCACTCCTAGGCACAGGTCGTCTGAACGATTCCTTTCGGTCTGTAGGCTAGACCCAGGGGGCAATCACGATATACACTAGTGTGCAAAACTTAGGGACGGGATGGATGAAGTGACATAACCTAATGACATATCTGTGACCCTTACAAAGATTTCTTTTGTTTGCTTTCTGTACTGTGCCGCAGTAGTTGTTTCTACATGCGGTTAGGTTCCATCGGGTTGTCTTACTCGGCAGTATCACATCACAGAAAATTTTCGTTCGTCTGAGGTTTTGCACGACAGTGTAGTACTACCGCGCACAGAAATCACCTGACAATAGCGATAGGGCTTTGTAAGGAGAGCTGCTGCATTTTCAGTTTCTTCATCAGGCTGTTGCCTGGCACCCTCTCAATTGCTGCGCTCTCCAGCCTTATGCTCTCCTCTCCGCGCATATTCTCTCTTTGCCTTCGCACAGCCGATTACGAAAGTGAGTGAGGCGGTTTGCAACAGATTCTTTTCCTTTTTTCTTTACTGCTGGCCCATTTCCCACCAATGGCTTCATACTCTTGCGAGAACCACACCAATTTCATCCCGGAGCATGCCTTTAAGATTTATGCGGAACGTTTTATCGTTGAGAACAATTTTCGACGTCCTCTCTGTTCAATGTGGTCCCGTACTCGTTTTGTCACAGACGAGTTAGTAATGTTCGCTACAGTCAAACAGGTCTGTAGCGAAGATCCTAACAAAAAGCAGCAGTTTATGTAGTGTAGTAGCTTGAGCCTAGATGAATGGTTTTTCTTTCGCTCAACTACATGGGGGCGGCACGCCGCCCGGCCACTCTCTACGACGTGACGACAAGACGTTTTACCGCAGCCGTAATTCTGCACGAGATCTCTTGATCACTGTGTAAATCGTGCCAGCTTACGCATGCTATCCTAACCATCTTAATCCTGAATATACCATTTTCTAACTGACTAGAGACTTTCTTAGGCTTATCATTCTCCACTATTTAAAAATTTTATGAAGCGCAACTCCTGATGTCCTTTACTATTAATTCACTACGACAGCTAGGTTATCATTACCGGTTGTTGCCAACCTCACATTAATTCGATCGTAGTTTTTAGTTGTTATGTTGCTGGCATTCGCAGTTCCACATCTACGTAGACCGAGTGCGCCGCATTCCATCCATATTCGTTTCTTGCCGGACGATCATCGCCTATTAAGAGGCCATCCCCACGGAAAGCTTTAGCTAAGCCCGCTTATCCTACTAAACACTCCAGGTGGCTGCGTCCAGGAAACATGTCAGCGATGCATAAATCATTCTTTTGGTACGTCAGCCGTTGAAAAAGCGCTTGTTGTCGATCAGTTTCTTTTAGGAGACGCCAACGCATTTGTTTTTATTTTAGAAACGTACATCGAAAAGTACATCTATTTCAGAATCATGATGGCAGTAATTGAATGGGTATTTGACCCGAACGGGATTGACTTGTCGGTAATGCATATCGTACCAGCCATTTTTACCCTCTCGGATGAGTTTGATGAGATGACAGGGCTTGGAAAGGAGGAAGACTCGCTTGGTTTGAATAGTATTCAGGGATTTAATCTCGGAGTACGGCATGTGTAAAGGCACTGATCAGTACTGACGACTCACCGAAAACTTGAGTACACGGGAAATATCACATACGTATCACCGCTGAATTGGGCGAAAAACATTAAGTACTGACATTGAATACTTTTTCATGTCGCTCTGTGTTTTAGACTTTTCGCATATTCGCCCATGAGCCTGAATCACCAGCATGGAATAATGATTAGTAGCGCGATACGTCACTGCTCGAATTCCGCGTGCGGTCCGGGGATCAAATCTTGGGTCATGCGTCGTCCAAGTCAATCAAGGTTACATCCCTCTGGGGTCAGTTAATTGGTAACATACTTGTCTGGGAGGATAAAAATTCCGATTTGTACATCGGCTGGCCCCCGCAAGTCATTGTATAGGCCAAATCGCATTCAAGTTGCCACCTTGGATTTACAAATTTACAAATGGGAGTAGAATGCGTGTCGCATCCCAGAAATCAGCGGCGAATGTTTGATCCTTTTATCCTTTTTATCTGCTTTTAACGACGAAGGTCTTCCACACTTTGCTCGCTAGCCTGATTTTGTGGTGACATCAAAGAATTTCCATTCAGTCATTGCTTTTCGATTCTAGGTGTTTTTTTTTCAAATCTTCGGGGACGAATCTGGGCTGAGAACTCACTTGATGCCCCAAATTTTATAAGACGTTGACGCGTCTCATCTGTGTTAAGCACTTACTTTTTCATGAACATTCGCCGTATAAAATGCGGTTGCTCTTTAATTCACATTAGGCATCTCTCATCGGTGCTGATCTCATCGACGCTTACGCTCTCTCTGATAGGCGGCTAGAGCTAGACGGCGAGGGATGGGCGGGCATGGCGATAGCGGTGCGGGGACGGCCTGCCGGTCGTGAGAGGCATATCCTTCGCTGCGTATTGCGTGTCGATTCTTAGGCATAGGAAGTCCGTGTATTTGCACACTTGGGTTTTCCCTTATTTGACCCCCGACCATCGTGGAATCCTACTTTAGAGACCCAATCTTGACTTCGCGGCCTCTAACCTTTGTCGCGCTCGTTTCTCGGTCACAGAAGGGCAGGAAACACGAGAGACATGTGAAGAATAGCAATAACATCAGGAACAAAGGTTAAAGCATTCATCATTGATTTTCATTTTGCCATCGATCAGTTTTCCTTTCCCTTCACAAATCCTATCGCATGGTTACTCGCTGTTGTTGTTACGGCGCTGCTCCGGAGCATTGATCATCGACATTGAACAACGAAAATAGTGGCTAGAGAAATTCCATCGTCCTCGACCACACCCTCTTTAGTCGAACGGCCGGAATTGCAAATAGGCCAATGATTTCACGTGTCAGTCAAAGATTGGCCAAGTATAGAGATCAGCCAACCCTTTACCCTTTAAAAATAGAACCAAGAAAATACCTCATCGGAAGACTGTGGTTCTATCGTCTGTGCATTCAACATTTCCCGACCCCATTACAAAGAGGTTTTTTGTAAAGCGAATGGGTGTTTATGAAGAATTACAAAGTTAACAAGGTCAAGGGTTCCTCACACTTGGATAGTTTTTTTGTGCACCTTCAATTGCTGAGATTTGTGTTTACAGGAAGACTACAGTATTTCCCTACCAATACACCATACGTCTACAAGTTCTTCATAAAATGTACTGAACCTTTTTGTTGTAAAAGGTATTTATAAACTCTGCAGAGTGACTTGTTTTTGATTGTCAACTGCTGTTTTTTTCTGGCCGCAGTTCGCCTAGCGAATGTTTCAGAAGAATGCTGGGTTGTGATCAAAGCTTTCGCCCCGGAAGGGACTCGAACCCTCACCTTTTGCTGTCCGGGCAAGTGCGCTATCAGTTACGTTGGAGGGGCACCATTTCATTCCAACACAGCTTTTCATGGTATACGTACCATAGCTTTCTGAAGAGTGAACTTGTTCGATTTCAGGTCAGTAGGTGGTAACATTCACTCACTAATAAGCAAATGCCAATTTTTCAAAGCAACAATATGGACAGATGAATGTATGAATAAACAGGATGAGCTATGGTAGTTAGTGCGGTCCCAGATCTTCCTCACTTCATCATATTTTATCCGCCTATGCTCTTTTATGCAGTGCAGCATTTTCGAGTTTTGTCTGTCATTAAACACAACGATGAAATGGCTTCTTGTAATGATGAACCGTCCCTTTATTCTGAGACTTCCACTGTGTTGCATAAACACGGTGTTTCGTTTGACACGCTACTTTCAGAAGGGTTTCAAGGTGAGCAGGATCACGGTGTACAGTGGCATCCAAAGCTTTGGAGGGTCAGAAAGCCTTCCTGAGCGAATTTGGGAAACCAACCTAGCGCAGCAGTGTGTTTCTGAAGCTCGGGGACCCGGAGGCTGCAGAAGCCGCTCGAAATCACAACTCCATACGGGCTGTTTTCGGATACCAGAGGCAAACTTGAGGACATCTGTGTGTATGCTGCGATGACTTCTGAAGGTTCCGAAGATTTCCCACAGGTCTGAGACTCTACGTAAAAGCTGGTGGGCTAGGTTCAAATGTAAGTGTAAGATGGTGCTCGTTAGCGTATACAGTCAGGAGTCTAAGTCATCATTGTATTCGTCAGATGCCTCTAATTGTGGGTTTCCGTAAATGGGGCGATCCTGCAGAAGCAGTCGAGGCATCAAGTTTAAACGCAATCTTCACACTGCTTGACAACGCTGAACAGGCTGCCATTATTCAGTAGTGTCCGCAATTTTCGCTGACGGTCCTCAAATTGCTGATGGCTTCAACAATTTGTCCAGGGACACTTTTTCGAGGCTGGCCATGTTATAAGAAGCTGAAAATTCACTTCACAACATCAATGTTGAGTATCACAGGAATGCTGGGCTTACAAGTTACGCTACCGGGGTACCATATCACCAACTCAGCTTCTCACAGTAGATGTACCATAGCTTTCAGGCTTCTCACGGTAAGCGTACCATAGCTGTCAATGTTACAATGTTCAGTGTATGTATTGCCCGTTAGCATGCCTAAAAGAAGGTTCAAATCGAGTTACCCCCGTTCTGACAAAAGAAAGCTAATTGATAAATTTTGAAGCTCGCATTGTGCCTTCAATGGATCATTTCTCACAAACCCCCTCTGTTTCCCAGAGCGCTTCCTCTTCATTGTGTTCTAGTTTCTCTGCATTAATCTGGAACCGTTTATAAGAAAGACCGAACCAGAAAGTCGATTTGCTACGCTCTAAGTGATTCGGAACTCTATTTTGGTCATGGTAAATGATGTTCCCAAAGAAAAAGTTGCGCTATACATCGCCCAGGCTTTCGGAAACTCGTTGCCTTCAACTCGCTTCCGCTTACCTTTTATCAAAGATCTCTTGATCAGGCTTTTGTTCCTATTTGGAACTTGTCCGATTAGTGCATCATTTCGGGTGAATTATGACCTGCAACTGGGTTCCTTCTTTGGTGAAAAAGAAGAGAATGAGCTTCAAGTGGATTATTTGATGACGGACAGTCATTTTTAAACAGAAATGGAATTTTGGCTTGACATTCTTGACTTGGATTTAAAAGAAGTGACCTGAAAATGAAAAAAAAAATTAAATGAAATGGTGCCCCGCTAGCCTGGCTGGTTGCGTCCTTGCCTGGTAAGCAAAAGGTGCGGGTTCGAGTTCCGTCAGGGGCGTCAGGTATTTGGAGTCGCATTGAGCGCATGCGCTACGGAACTTTGTCATTATGCTCTTCTGTGCTAGCGCTCCTTTTTCTAGTGTTTTTTATGTTTATTCCTCCCCATGGCCGCCCTAGTGGTCAAATATGCCACTGCAATATGTCAAAGATTTTCTGAACGCACTTATTTTTCTCTTTGATTCTTTCCTAGTTTTCCTTTCACTGTCGTGAACATGAATGATTGTAGAATAAGTTTATACAAAACTCTGTGAGTTTGAATCGATTCGAGTAAATAGATCTTCATGGCTATCATGCGTTCTTCTAAACAAAACTATACCGCTCTCTGGACAGTTGACCTCCTCGCTTTCATCTGTGTGAGATTAGTTCTATGAGAATCAATTGAGGGCATTCGAAGCAGAATATAAGCGGAAGTGTGATGGGTACGGCGCGCTTTCGCTCCTGTCCTACGCGGTGGAAAATGGCAAAGCCGTGTCGTCGTCGTGTTGAGGAATCGGCCACAGAAAAGGTGCCCAGAAAAGGTGCTAATTTTTATCTGTTGGGCGGACTTTTCCACGGTAGATGACACCGGAAATTCCTTTTGTGACGAAGTGCGGGGCCACGTATAAGTCTGTGGGAAGGTTTAACACCTTGACGACGGCGCGGCAACTATGTATGCCGCCATTTTCGCATCCCTTTGGACATTGTGGCAACTACTATGTATGCCACACCCATTACATTTGTTTTTTTTTCGCACATACCCGAGCTCTTCCCAAGTTTTCTGTATTCATTCTGTAGACCACACAACAACCTAATGAAAGCCAAGAGGTTCACAGTATGGCCAAATATTCTTCAGTTTGGCAGAGATTTTCCGGATCTTACGAAAGTAACCGTTCTTTTAAATCCTCATTTTTTCATCCACGTGAACACATAGATGAAAAAGAGTAATAGAAGTGAACAAAATCCTAGTTGGGTGTCAAGTTTTCATTGAAGCAACCATTTCCAAAATAATTTGGAACCACTCAAGTAAAAGTACGCAAAATTCGCCTTTCCGTAGCTATAACACATTATTTTGGTCGAAATTCCATTACTGTAGTTTCTGTTAAGTTGAATACATTGAACAACAATGGAAACATTTTGTCACATACAAATATTGCGTGTTTACAGCTCAAAGTTATGTGCTTGCTCCCAGCGCCAACGGTTATGAGAGTTACAGAGGGAATTTCTCATAGCCTCCCTGATTATTTGGATAATTATCAAAACCGACGCTTATTTTTCTTTCTTTCTGCATCCTCATGAAACAAGGAGCTAAGCTATCGATTTCTGGTGAGGATGGAGGCAATTTTCCTGGAAGGTTCCTGGTGGACGATTCCTTAAGGCAAAGTATGAATTGAAAAGGAACAGAATACAATGCAACCTAACCCATCTAAGTTCTATACACAGAGATTCTGCAATCCTAGACAAGAACGGCGTGATCAGATGAGTAAACGGATAAGCGCGGATTATTGGATTGTTCCGTCTGTGGCGTGCTACAGGTCTAATACACCGAAGAGTCGTCAATCATACAAAGCGACTTGTCCATCGCAATGAAATCAAGAACGACGACCGGTTAAGTGTTTCTTCAGCCGTTCACGTAGCGTTGGTCATCATT
>KZ347836.1:11458-39131 GCA_002352805.1 Teladorsagia circumcincta | reverse complement strand
GGCGCTGCGACTCGTCCTTTGCCACATCTGCGTCCCTTCTTTCGCCGCACGATGGGCCTCTTGGGGTACACCTGTTATTTTCCACTTTTCCAATCCCAACGGGAAAGGAAAGGGGGAGGGGCTGAAGATCTGGCCAACCTGAATTAAGTCCGGCTAACGGAGATGTCTGCTGCTTTTACCGAAGCATAGTTAATGGCCTTTACAGCTTTTATGTTTCAACAAATTTGATAGATAATCCTTGGAAAGGAATATGGAATTAGTGTATCTTAATGATTTTTTCTCTCAAAACATGTGAATTATCTTATTCATATGTGCGTGCAACTATGGAAGGATCTGTAATGTTTTCCTATTGATAGTTTTTTGCTGGAAGTTCAAAGGTAATCGATTCGTTCAAATCCGAAAGTTCAGAAATGGCAAAAAATGATTTTAATCTTCTTCCATCTTAGGTGCAAGACGTGCAGTAAGTTTTTCTTTGTTAGGTCTGTTACGGTGAAACCAGCATCAATTTTACACGAAACTGATCTTTTGTACTTTGATTATGGGACACCTGTATACGTGTTGGTGTATTGTACGCACCTAAGAGAACGACAGTCTTTTTCATTCTGAACGCTTTTTTTCCTTCAAGACAGGTTAACCTTGATATATGAACTACTGCATCAACAAACTTCGCTCACGTTTGCAGTAAAAGTGGTTGATCGCTGCCAGGCGAAGCGTAGGTCTGTGACTTCTTACAAAGGGAATTAAAAGCAAAATTCAGGATCAAATTGATGAGGTATTCCACTCAAATGTAAAAGTAGGGGGTGGGAGGTGGACCGCCAGAGGAGAAAAAAAAAGGAAAAAAGATCGTGAAATACACGGGAAATACGGGCCTTTTGCTCTACGCTGCAGGGAAGCTCAAAAGATCAGCAAAGGGATGAGAGATCATGAAAGCGCGGAGGGTGATAGAGAAATACGCGTAGAGAGAGCATAGCAGTTCAACATTGCGACGCAGGAAAGATATCGAGCGGTGGGCGGAGCGTGTCTCAACTGGTTGTGCGTGCCTAAATCCTTGAGGGCTAGCTCCCAGGGGCCGCATTTCGGTATAGAATCATGGCAGGAACCCTGCAGTAGCCTATCTATCCCTTCTAGCCACTCCAAGGGTTTATTAGGTTGGTCTGAGCCCGAACTTCGCCTTTAAGAGAGAGAGGGAGGGAGGTAGGGCGAGAGATGTTGTGATGTGGATCTAGAAAAACATTCTCAAAGTGGTTGACGTGAATCGAGCAGAAAAAAGTTGGGGAAGGTAGAAATGAGTCGAGGAAATGTAATAGCTCGAGAGAAATTAAGTCACCGATTCCGATCGAATCTATAGAGAAATTCTTCCTTCAGGTGAGGTAACAGGAACTCTAATCATAGTGGTGGTGGAACTGTCGGAGTACCCGACAAGAGGCCCATCGCACGGCGGGAAAGCAGAGACGCAGACGGGTCCGCGGACGAGTCAAGCGCATACTGCGTAGTGTAGGACGTTATGTAGTACATGCTCTTAACTTGATGATAAATCGATATAGCACACGCTGCGACTCGTTCGCATGCTTGTCTGTGTCTTTGCCTTCTCGCTGCGCAATGGACCTTCTGTCGGGTACTCGAACTGTTGCGACTTGAAGGTGCGCAACGACTCAGCGCTGCGACCGCTGCCACTCTTGTCAATCGCTGCATACGTGGCGCCTGCGCCCTCTCGCGTACGACGTGCTCTCTCACATTTTCTGTCTCTTCGCAGCGCTGCTTCTCTCCGTTGTACCACGGATGACCTCTCAAGAAAAACTCCAGTTTCCTATGGTGCTTTTTGTTTCTTTTCCCTGCTAGCGTTTCCCTTCACACTTTTTATCTAACTTTTGAATAAAATAACACATCAATTTGATCGCGACCAAATATTCTTACATAATCCTATGACTCGTATAATAACTACTCAATAAATAAAAGTTTGGAATCGGAAATATGTCACTATCCTAATATTAGGTTCTATCTGAGAGTTTTACGTGTTATAGTAAAGGTGGTGAGAAAGAGTCATGAGAGGAACGCAGGTCTGACAAAACAAGAATACGATTCTTGTGTTCCATATATTCATTAGCTGTGCTCATTTGGCGAGTCTGCAATTTCTGTTGAATGTTATTGTCTTCCGATCATAATTTATTTGTCATGTCATTAATCTTAGTGTGATTATTAGTGGTGACAGCCTTTCACTTCATTTTTGACAAACCAGACCGATGTTGCAGTAGAACCGACTCGATTCAATCTTAATATCTCGTGTAAAAATATGGACAACCACTCTTTTTTAAAAAAACCCGTCTTGCACTCGAATTTCATTCGGAGCTGTTGGTGGCACTTGGACGCTTATTTTCCCGTGCAGTGGTCCACAGAATAACTAGTGGGATCAACCGATGTTCAAGCGTTCTTTCTCCTCCTAAATTTCCCGTGGTAGGACGCGTCGTAACTGCAGACTAATACACTTGGCGTCTTGAAACATTTTGGATCCATGTCAGAAATCCAAGAATGGTTCGAAGGGATGCTTATTTATAATGCGGGAAGTAACCCCGTTCATGAGGCTAGCATTCAGCTGCGATCTGAATGCGTTGATTTCGGAAGCTTCTTGTTGCGATAACCGATGGCTGACGAGGAAAGGCCCACAAGTCGCCATGGCCATTCAAGAAGCGATGCATACCCCTAGATGCAACTATAAACGCTGATCTCAAATCTGCCTTCCAAATCTGCTGAACGATTTTCTGTACGAAGTTATGAAGCAAAGTAGCGCAGCGGTAGTGGTCGGGAGTCACAGTCAGAATGTCGAAGGATCGGTCCCTTATCGTGAATACTGTTTTGCATTCTTCAGGGATTCAGTTAAATGGGCTAACAAAAGCAGTTTCGCTGTATCCCCGAAGAAACAAGCAGTAAACATTATAGAGGACCGACCCTTCGACGTTTTGACTGCGAGTTCCGACCACTACCGCTGCGCTATTTCGCTTCATAACTCCGTTCAGAAAGGCGTTTAGCAGATTTTAAAGTTAGACTTGAGATCAGCGTTTAAAGGTACACCTAGGCGTATGCATCGCTTCTTGAATGGCCATGGCGACCTGAAGGACTTTCCTTGTGAATATACTTTTAATCAAGGCATGATAGTTTATTCCCTGGGGTTTGGGTGATGGGCTAGTTGACGTCGATGCTCCATTTGATAAGCAGATTATATTATATTATAGATTATTTTATTATATACTGATATAAAAAGATCTTGTGAGCGGTAAAACAAGACTATCAACTAATCGACAGGATTTGGCAGAGTTTTGACTTGTTTTTGATTGTTAAGTGCTGTTTTAGGCCGCAGTTCGCTTTGCGAATGTTTCACAAGAATGCTGGGTTGTGAACAAAACTACCAGTTAACTGCTAGCGCACTTGCTCGGACAGCAGAAGGTGCTGCTTCGAGTCCCGTCTGGGGCGAAAGTTTTGTTCACAACCCAGCATTCTTGTGAAACATTCAGCAGAATATTCGTGTAGGCGGGGAAGTAATGCGTGACGGAGCGAAATGCGGGCCCTAGAAGCTTGGGGGAGGGGTATGGCAGTGGATGGTGTTCTGGAAGAAAGTGAAGACTGAGAACGTTTCATATGAAATTCGTATACAGATTGAATGTGAATTTGTCCACTATGGACCAAACTTAAATTTGTTCACTGTTACTTTCAAATAGCTGTGAAAGGCTTGAAATTTCAACTTATTGACGACCGCCGTTGTGCGGGTATTGCGGTAACTTTAGCCGTGTTTTCTTATCTATAGTCAGTGAAGTGATCTTCCAAGGATTCCATTGTAAGCAACAAGCTAGTTGGTCTTCTGACACAATAATGCACATGTGCTGTTTCATTGGAAGAAAACATTGAATAAACGAAGCGAAACTAGTCTGCTCCGGGTGAAAATGTGACTTGGCGTCATGTCACACGGTCGTCGACGTGTTAGAGAACAATCAGTTTCCCGCAAACTCAAAATGTGATTACCATTGCTGTTTGATTGGTTATCTCTTCTACGCGAAACTTGTTAGTTATTTTATTTGCAGTTAGATTGTTTCTCAGTGTCCGAGAAATAGGCTAAGTGAAGTACAGACACCTCGAAAATGCAAATGTTGGAATTGGAGCAAGATACCCTTTAGTTCGAAGAACGAGAAGAGCGACGAGTGCAGAATTTACACCACAAGTGACGATAGCCAAAAAAACGTTGCTTTTTTCTTGCCGTCGTCACTTGTGGTGTGAAGCGTGCACTCGACGCTTTTTTCGTTCTCCGAAGTAGAGGTTACGTGAAAATTGGCTGAAGTGATTGTCAAAACACGGGCATATATTTTTGCTCGTTAGTGTGTCTAGCTACAGTAATGTTTCTTTTGGAGTTTGTGTCCGTAAAAAAGCTGACAGCCGAGTACGCTCACGTGTTTTCTGAAAAAGATTGCTCGCTAATCTTTTGATCTTTTACGCTTCCGTAGAGGACAATTTACAGTTGGACACTTGGTATGACTTTTTGCAATCTCCGTGACTTTCAGCGACTCCACGCCCGATCACGACCGAGGAGTGGCAGCGATATTATGGAAGGCTGCATGGATAATACTTGTCGTCGGGATTCTTGGTGCTGTGCAATGATTACATTATAATAGATGCCACATTTTCGAAGATTGGTTTTCATATTGTATATATTAGTTTTAATCCGAACGATGTGCACGAATCTTATTAGGGAGGTAATAAATTCGAAATGAATAATTGTAAAAAATGATAATCAAATCACAGAGGTGTTTGTAGGGCGACGGACTTCTGGCTCGTCCGGGTTGACCGCGACAAGTTGCGCGGCGATCTGTACAAGGCAGATATTATTATTATTAGTTATTATTATTCGCGGGCTTTGACAGTGTAATTTGAACCGTGTGCCTTGCAGATTCTATCAGCAAGACTCTGCGGTTCGAATTACATCAGAACCTTAGACATTCCAAGAGAGCAGATGGCATAGGGACTTAAAAGAAACATGAGGAGGGCTTGGCATAGTGCTCTTTTTTAGCGATCACGGCTCTAGCTGCCTCAGGGAGGAGAAGATGTGAGCAATTTGCGTTCTCCCTGACGTTTCTCCCCCTCCTAGGCTCAGTTCTAGTGTCACGTAGTATGAACTTGGTTAGAATGTTCCCCTAGGGACGTAAGGGTAGCGATTGCAACGGAAATATATGTAGTTTACACCAAACAATATCTCAGTAAGAACTAATTTTAATTTTTTTCGACTGTTTTTGATTGTTACTTGCTGTTTTTTAGCAGCAGCCTTGCGAATGTTTCCCGAAAACAAAATGAAAACTAGTTTTAGTGTTTCTTATGCGCTTTATTAATTACAGTAATGACATTTCCATGGAGTTCTCCTTCTCTCGCTCATCCCTTTGGATTAAATCTCTTCACTGATACGGCTGCATTCAATTTCCCGCGCGGTAGAATGTTTTTTCCAAACCGCAGGATCATGCAGAGTTCTTCTGCAACGTGCACACGCTTTGATGTGCTGAAATATTGCAACCCGCGAATGTGTCTAATACGGATTGTCGCGCATGTCGTCGCGCGATTCGCCGCGTGCCACCCGGACGAGCCAAAAGTCCCGCACCCGTGTTTGTATGTGTAATTGGTATTCAATAGTTAGGGATGTTTGGATTGGTATTTTAACTTACCAGATAAATCTGAGATTGAATCGGGACGGAGGTGGTGTTGCAGCGGGTGATGGCACTTTCAACGTGCACAACCAGGGGGACAATTCTCGGATGGAACCACTCCCCTTCATGAATACTAAACTTACCGTGCCTCTGAAGTCAGTTGAATGGTACCATGTTGGCTGAAGAGAGTGAAAGTGCTGACTTGTACCAAACTGAGGACGAGTCTCGTGGTCTACTGCCAGTCGCGTTGGCCTTTCGCCATTCCATGCAGCTGTTATATGTACGTTGCAAATGTACTGTCTAGGTTCAGGGATCACGGCGATTCCTTTTTTGATTGAGTAGAAGGCAGTTCTCGTGCAATTCTCCTTACTAGTTAGCTGACAGCAGCACGTGGCCTGAAAGGGAGTGCATTTCGATTTTCCCGATCGGAGTCTTTCAGCCTTGATGATCGGGCACGGCGATCGTTGGAGTATGGCCGAAACCTGCTGGCAGTGGGAATGAGAAATTTTTGAAATACGTTGTCAGATCTTCTCTAGAGCTTCCATTGAGATGAACTCTATGTATATGTAGCTGTCTGGACGTGGCTTGTAGAATTTCAAACACTGTAAGGAACATTTTTTTTTGGAAATCTCATTCATTTAATGAAATTTATTGAAATCGGGTGATTGAAAATTTGAATTTTTCAAATGATACTGAACGATCAGAGTAATTAGATTAGTATCTTCGTTGCTCCTATAGTGCCCTATAGCCATCGCGTGCCCATGATGTTCTGATCAATCGGGAAAAAAAGGAAATCTTGGAAAGAAGTACGTAGCATGAAGCCACCACATCACCGTGAAAGTCGCGTGCTGCATGCGTAACAAATGATGCGAGGCTTGTCTTCGGTGCGGGAAGTAGTGGAAGTGGCTTGCTGCATCTCTCGTTAGGGTAGCCAATTTCTTCCTATCGCCCCGAGGAACAATGAACAGTGCCATTTGATTCGAAGGTGGAATTCATGATGAAAAGGCATCCCATTGCAAACCATGTTAGAAATGGTCAGTGATGCGCTAACGAGGAAAAAAATCCTGGGAAAATGGCCTAGAGCCCGAAAAATGAAACCCCATGATTTCCGCATTGATTCCACTCTCATCGGTGCTGTCCTCTTCACGATAACGCTATCTCCGCTAGAGGCCTAGAGACTCACATACGAGAAAACGCGGGAGGTGGGCGTGGCTCGCCAAGTGCGCCAAGAGTTGTGCCATGCTAGACTGTCGGAGGCACATCTTTTGCTGCTAGTTGCATGTTGGTGTGCACCCTCAGGAGGTCCGTCTATCTCTAGACTGGGTGGGTCTCCCCTTCTTCGATCTAAGTTCTTTTTGTGGAATCCTACTTCAAGGCAGTGATCAGGGTCAGGGGTCCTATCAATAGCGCGCGCTTCAACTGCGGCTCCTGAAGAGAAAAAAATTCCAGCTGGATTCCGAAAGAAGAAGAAAGTAAAATGACTGACCATGAGAGGAATCAGCTATTCGACAAGAAATGCATTTTTCAGTGTTTTATTTATTAGCATATAGTCAGTAAACTTGGAAGCGCTATACACTTTCAGCGTCATTGGAAAGAAGAAAGCTTGTGGGTCCCGATTTGCTTTCATTCTGGTACAAAACTCCCTGAAAGGGTCTATTTCTTGATACAGTGCCAGTGCAGCGAAGGAGAACCTTTTGGCGGTACTGAGGCGAAGTTCGATACTGGGACCATTACCCTTAAAGGCAAAGTTCGCGCTCAGACCCACCCTATGAGCCATTAGAGTGGTTAGAAGGACAAGAGAGGCTAGTGCAGGGCTCCTCCCATCATTCTACACCAAAAAACGGCCCCTGGACGCTAGACGCCAAGGATTTAGGCTCGCTCCACCAGTTGAGGCTCGCCCCACCCACCGCTCGATATCTTGTCTGCTTCGCAATGTTGATCTGCTGTGCTCTCTCTACACGTAATTCTCTACCACTCTCCGCGCTCCCATGATCTCTCATCCCTCTACCGATCTTCTGAACTTTTCCGCAGCGTTTTTCCGCAGCGTGGAGGAAAAGGCTCGTATTTCCTGGGTATTACAGGATTTTTTTTCTTCATTTTTTCTCCTCTAGCGGTCAACCCACTCCTACTTTCACATTTGAGTACAATCACATCATCGTTTTATCCTGAATTTTGCCTTTAACGGAACCGTTTTTGGCATACTGAACGGATAGAGCCACTTCAGCGACCATTTAACAGAACAAATCTCCTAGTTTGCACTGCTACACAAAATTTTCAGATCTGGTGAATTCGAAGGAAGATCCATATCATATTTAACAGAACAAATCTCCTAGTGGTTATGGAAAGTGTAAAAACTCGCTCTCATCAAGAATTCTCCTTGGTAACCATCCTAAATTGGTTATTTCTCATTAATTTCATAGCTTTGGTCTTGGTCTTTCTTCGGCTTTTTCTACTTGGTGAAGGCTTTTGTGGTGATGATGGAGCAGCAGATTTGTTTTTCTTTTGAATGGAGCTTTTCGGAGGGGGGGGGGTGTGGAATTAGACAAGCTTTTTTTTATACTTGGCTTGTGAATAGAGTAGTTTCATGGACTACGCCCGGTAGGGGGGGGGTGTTGGGGTCGTGTATCGAAAATGGCTGCTCAAGCAAGGGAAGGAACCGATTTGGATTGATCATCATCTCGTGCGTCTTTGAACGTTGATCACAAATCGGTCTCCTTCATCACTTGCCGAATGAATGCGCTGGCGGCATGCGTCATGAATACGCTCAAAAATCCAGATTGGGCAGAACCTAAATGTTGGGAAATGACGTCGTTTACCGCTCGTACTGTCTGTAGTTGAAATCTTGTGGTAAACCCGGATATCGAACAGACCAGCCGACCGCTCTACCCTTTCGGGTTCTCTCAACTGTCACCAGAGCTATCTGAAAGATAAAGGTACTGATGTGCATTGCTTGGCCTTCGAAATCCTCCAAGCGGGCAATGTGGAAATTGCGATGCCATTACTTTTCAATAAGAGTCTGAATCTATGATGCATTTCGAAATGGAAGTCCAATGGAATAACAAATTAAAAAACAGCTCTATTACTGTTTTGAGTTTAAGTCGAATGCATGGCTCATTCTACAATGGCGACGAGAGCTTTACCTTTCTATATGTTGAACAAAGCTATGAATGGGTGCGGAGGTTGTGGTGCTACAACTGCTACATACTGACTGCACGAAAGAATTTCCATCGGCATTGGAAAGCTGGAAAATCTCCTAAATAAGAAGCCCGGTTTTTTCTTCCTAGGCAATAAAAGCATTCCGGGCACTAAATGTTCCACGGCCTTGTTAGCGGTCAAATCCCATGCGCGATAAAGTTTAGAACACCATGGGAAAGCATAAGTTCTGGTGTTTCTATAGCTGAAATGTTCCTGTCCTCTGAGACATGCTCATGCAAGTTTTTTTTCACCTTGTAAGCCATGGACTTTCACCATGGGAAAGAAATCAAATACTGCTCGCTCTTTGCAACCTTTATTTGTAAAGGGTCAGATTCCCATGCGCTCATGCTTATATCGTTGATGATCTTGTTTAACACACTAAATTCCATAGCTCATAGTTTCCAATATTGAGATTTATGTGGCTATGGAGCTTCTGATTCAGCCACTCAGTTTACGGACACTGCTCCCCACTACCCGATCGCTACCATGCGATGCCGTTCTCCCTATAACTAACTGTGTGGACTAAGGCGCGAGTGATCATCTGACAATGAGTGTATAATAAGGGCTTTTTGGATGCGGGACCACCATCCCTGTTCTAAGCTGTGCATTAATGTAGTGCGCTTCGAAATTTGTGTTTCGAGTCTGTTTTTCTCTCTCTGATACACCCTTTGTGGACACATCTTTGCGATGCATTAGTGAATAAATAAATAGAATTTGTCATGGCATCTTTGGCAAATGATTGAACCTTCTGTGAATTTTAGCACATTCGAGTAAGACCTTGAACACAGGTGGCACTAAAAATTCTGTGTAGAACTAGAGCAAATGTAAAGAAATTCTGCACCTACAAGAAAACGAAGCGTTACAGTTTTGCTGGCGAAGGACGCGCCTCTGGCAGATTGGTAAACCCTTCCCCATACGTTTTGATCCTCCTCACTCAGCTGCCCCCACCGATTGGCTGCCTCACCTGCTCTCCCTTCGTTGACTTCAGATGTTTCAGAAGAGAGCCAGAGCGAGTGTTTACGTCAGTGATGTTAGCATCTTTGTGACTCATCCGAAGCGGAAATCAACGGGGGGAACAGGGCTCCTTCTCTGCAGGTTTTTAGCCTTTTCTCTGAGCTTTCCTTCACCATTGTACCTTCTTCCTCGCAAAGTGTGTGTTCACCGCGACCTAGTAGAACCAGAGTCCCGCTCCGCTCAAGCCGCAGCGCGCCCGCCTCCTCGCTGTCTGACTCTAGTCGTTTTTAAAGATAGCGTTAGCGTTAAGGTGGCAGCACTGTGAGAGGCGCACCAACGCGGAAATCAGTGGGCAAGGGAGGACTCCCTTCTCTTGGGTTGCAGGCCGTTGTTCATGTTTTTTCTTCAGCCCTGCCCGCTGACCACCTCTACCATGATTTTCAGTATGCTCCTTTGGTGTAGATCACATTACACTACGGTAAAATATGATTAGACGTATCAACTTTCCCTTCTGAATTTACCACAAGTCTTCTGAGCCTTGTTGGTAATCATAGCAAGATCTTTTATCAACTTGTGACCAGCCTCGATTCATTTCCATCTTACGTAAGGCTGCGTTCGCACGTTGTCAGCTTAATTTTCAGGTTTCGATTTCGCTACAAGCCTGAAATACACGTTTTCTTTTCGTTCGTCACACTTTCTTCCTTTATCAGTGATTGTTCGGTATGATATATGATATCGGCTTAAACCGCATCGGATCTGACCTTGAGCGGCAACATGGGTGACAACCAGCCGGCATGCTGATGGCCACCTCATCTCACATCATTGCGTAATGCTTTGCTCTCTATACCATTTGCTTAGTCATGAAATATCTTTTCTATATCGCTTCAGATTGAAGACTGAAGGGTAAGTTACGTCGTGCTGCTGATCCGGTCAATGATCTGGACGTTCTGCGCTGTGCTTTTGGTACTATGCCAGACCACTCGAGGTGCAGTTGTGGAGACTTTGAAAATTATTCATGTGCACTTTGATAATGCTCCTTTCAGCCGACTCAATGCAGGGCGTCATGGCGATAGCATGTGTTAGAACTCCTGAGCTACCGTACTGCAAGGTGAGGTGTTGATTAGCTACAGTATCATGTCTAGTTGCTAATCATTCACTATTCGGGACAAATTCCACATAGCAGAGCATCCCTGTCCGTGAAAATATTAGATCAAAAAGTTGTGCGTTTCTGCAGCTCGAACATGGGTAGTGAGTAAGTTCCCAAGTAGGCCTGGGAGTTCCCATTTGGGTGGGATCCGTCCTAGAGGAAATCCACTCTAAAATAGATGTGAGTGAAGTTTGCATTGGTGCTTAGTCTCGTTCGTCTCTCTTCACTCTCGTCTCTCTCTCTGCTCTTTCGTATCGGTGCCTAGTGTTTCTTCGCCTGGTCTGGTGTTCATTCTGAAAGGGATACGAAGGAAAGCCTTCTATAGGTGATGTTCTAGAATTTGGTAGTTTTTTGTTTTTTTTTTTTTTCTTGCTAGCGATGCTTCCAGCGAGGTTCGAAGCAGAAAGTGAAATTGTTCTTAAGTATTCTCTCTCTGGAATGTAGGTTCACCAAGGTGGCTCTCGGCTATGGCCGCGATAAGATTCCTGAACCATTCCCTTGAGTGAAATATAAGGGATATACATAGAGGTATGAGAAAGTCAACCCCACCGTTGTTGCTTTTTGGAAGTTTTTCGCGATCCCCTCTCCTTTCTGGGTGACTTGATACGATCCCCCACTGAGCGCTACAATCAAGAGCCAAACGGAAAATGATACTGAAAGCGAAATGCGGTACGACCGCGTTTGGAATGTACTGAATCGCGCTCGTTGGCGTGCTGACGATGGAGTGCGTTTGTTGACCGTGAACAGTCGACGAACGAAGATTCTAGAACCTGGACGAATTTTTCTTCGTTGAATTTCAGGTAGTTTGAGTTGATGGCAAATTTTGATTTAGCAAGGCTCCTCCTTTCGAAGTAGCCCTCACTTGTTCCCAAACAATTCAAAATGAAGAAGTTATTAAGCGAGAAATAAAACTGCACTACAATTTCTGCCTTCCCTCTCTAGCTATAACTTCCTTCGTGTTCAAGCTTTTCCGCCGAAGTTATTTGATTCGAAAACACTGGTTATCCTCTCTCCAATCGTGGCTAAACATTCTTCGAAAATAATTTAACACGTTTCAACTTTTTTCTGTGCAGAAGCGGCTTTCAACAATCAAGCTATAGTAACTTTGTTCAAAGTCACTCATTTGGGAAGTTGACCACAGTGTGACAAACTACAGGATTCAAGCTTTCTAATAAACGCCTGAACGTTCCTGAGAAGTCAGCAGTTCAAAAATTAGTCCCGTTGTGACTTTTTTGTAAGGGCATTATTGAAGCCATCTTCTTGAATATGCGGCTTTCTTAGGTTTCACTGGCCGAAACCTCCAGGGAAAGCAATTCGTGTTGAACTTAGGATGTGTTAGAAACCTTCGAGCGTGCGCATGCATGCAGCGTGCACTGACATCTCCTGCCTTGGTGTGCATCATGCCTCGGCCGCGCTTCTGATTCGCTGATTCATTTGGAAGCTCATTCAGATGGAAGCGTGGTTTTATGGATGCATAATATACATTATATAAAATAATGCATTTTATAACTATTCACATGTTAGTTTCTGTGCTGAGTTTGCTCTTTTCCTCCGTACCACTCTCCGTAATCACTAGGATATTGTCAAGAATCACACTGCCGGCCGCCGAGAGAGTACGACCCCTTGCAAGATCAACAAAGTGCGATCGTCCCTCCCGTTGCTACTTGTAGCGACATAGGTTTGACCTGAATATAAGGGTTCTCAAGGAAAGTGAACACAGTGGTTGAAGGGTCGATATTGGTGACGCCGTTAAGCTTGGTTGGTAAGCACTCTCGCCAACCAAGCTTATCAGCGTCTCCAGTATCGCTCTGCTCTTCAACTATTGTCCCCACCCCCTAACTCCTTGAGGGCTCTGGACCGCCAATGACGTTTAATGACGTCATCAAAACCTCACCGCCATCTATCGTGGTTCACTGCCTTCAAGGACAGAAGTCGTGGCACTGCACTTCTTGGAAGCGCGCGACAGTGCGATCCGCTCTCACCTCTGCCCTTTTGACTTGCGCGGTGTGTGCACCCTCTCGGGAGACGTTCTCTCTCGCGTGTTTCCTTTTCTCGCTGCGCTGTTTGCCCGTTGAGCCACAAACCTCCCACAAATCAAAGAGATTCTCAATTCAAATGTTTTCCTTGTTCCTTTCCTTCCCATGTCCTCGCTGACGGCCCTTTTGATTCACGTTTCATTTAGTGAAATAAAAGGCCAAATAATAGAAATGACACACAATAGCGACCCGTGCCTTTGAGGCGGCGAAAACGTTGTAAATGATCATAGACTGACCATGCTGTTATTGTTCGTAGCCTGTATGTAGCAGATCTATACTTTATTTCTTCACAAGTGGATGTTATTTCAGAAGTCCGTGGAAAAGAAGGATGAACAAGATAGACATAGAAATGTCCTCTTTGACCGACTGAAACGAATGGAATCGCACAAGGAATCAAATCACACTGGCATAAGAGGTGATTTTCCTTGCTATTAATTATCAACGTCAAATCACCACGAATATGTCGGCGGACCCTAATGTCCTGCATTGGTGTACGTGTTCTTGGTGGCTGCGGATAGTGCAGATGTCCACAAGCATGAACCATTAAGGGGGGGGGGAGGTTGACACAGATAGCTCTACACACACGTTCGGCACATACCATGAGTTTGAAAATCTGAGCTAGAATAATCAAGCCTCAACGATGTAGACCAAAGAGCTGGAAAATTCGCTGTGGAATTATCATTTTGGATGTGTCTACTTGGACGGAATAGTAGTGCAAGTATCGTTGTTCACCACGGGCGCCCCGATTCGCGCGAAGGACCAAATCCTGGGTCGTACGCCGTCCAGGCAAATCAAGCCTGCCATTCTACGACGCCGCTTGATTGGTACCAAAGATGTACGGGACAATAAAAACAAGCAGTGATTTGTACATCACTGGCCCAAGCAAGAAGCCAAATAGCATTTAACACGTTGACGACAGCGCACGTTTTGGTTTTTTTTTCAGGTCGTGTCACATTGGCTGTTTGGCGGCCGCGATTTCCGTGACGCGTTACCGCGTCCCGCTGTCCCACGAGGTGCGCTTTTTGGAACGCAACTTGCAATGCAACGAAACAAGATACAATGGTAGCTGGGAGTAGGGACCAGATGGTGACGCACCACAAAGTCTGTCTGAGCCTTTTAGATTTCCGATTTCAGAGATAGTGGGAACGTTGTCGCAGAAAAAGAATCCGTCAGCCAAGAGCAATAAAGTCAGTTCAAGACAACGGAGGAAAAGCCCTAATTCCGTGAGGACTAGGAGCTGCGCGTTCACTCTATCTTACTGAGAGGGCGTAGGCAACTTGCGCGCAGCGTCGTCGATTCTAGCTTCCTCCAACACTAAAGTAATGCATATCTAACCAATCCATAGACCACAGCGTTTATAGTCACATCACTATGTGATCTATAGAATGAGTACAAAAAGCTTAGGGAGAAGTCGCGCGAGCGCTAGAAAAAGGGATGGTCCGGGTGGGACGCGTTACCGCGTCACAGTGTCCCACGAGGTGTGCAAAGTGGGACGCGTTACCGCGTCACGCTGTCGTCAACGTGCTAAAAGCCACTACAATTCTGAATCGAAGTAGAGTGCGTGGCGCGGAAAGAGATTGATCATCACCGATTGCTTCACCTTACTATAATGAGTTTATTTCTAGTGAAGTCTGCATAAGCAAGCTTGCAGGCAAACAAACATAACCAGTTTGGGACGCGATCACAGATTCTTTGGATACAAAAATATGCAATTTCACAAGTGATTCTGTTAGCACTTGAAATTCCTTCCAGCTCATGGCACACCATTAGCTGAAGAAGATCGAGTTTGGCTCACGAGAATTGCCGAGGCGGTGGCGAGGTAAGTCGATTATTTTTGTGTGTCAGGAAGACCTTAAAATCAAGTTTACAGATTCAAAAGAGATCCATTTTCCGACTTTGGAGATACAGTGGCTCCTAACAAAACGGACTCGTCTCCACAGAAGGACTCTCACAGCGACTCCGATTTGAGAGAAAAGGAAACTAGTAGCGCTGATGATCAGGAACCTGAAGAAGGCGTAAGCATAGTTTCAGTATAGTCTTAGCTCGTCTTTCCTTTGGTCTTGGCATGGAAATCTGGCGCGTATACTTTGTTGTGGCCTCTCTAAGATTCCACTGCTTTTTGTTAGGCTTGCTTTTCAGCCTCTTCTTCATCAGCCGAAAAATTCAGAAGCAATTTATTTCGGCCGGTTACTGAGTCACACAATGATGACGACAGCTTCTCTAGGGTAGTGAACTAATCGGTATTTATAATACAAGACTGCTACAAGGCTTACCTAAATATTTGTCGCCCGGGCGCAAGATTTACCCGCTGAGGATGTGGGCGGTTGTGTGGGACAAGCAAACCTATCTCCATCTTTTAACGTCACCGGAACTCAGCAAAATATACGCATCAGAGTGATTTTCCTCCACTCATACTTCTTCTCTAAAGTTGATGTTTAATTTCAGTTTATTCCTCATGAAAGCAGTGGCACTCATCGACACCTCAAGGAAAAAGAAACCCCAATTCATGGTGATTCAGAAGCGCTTCTTCTCCATCGACACCTCAAGGAAAAAGAAAACCCAATTCATGGTGAGTCAAAAGCGCTTCTTCTTGGTAACTGTGTGCCCGTCTTAGGATTCCAATAGTGTAGTGGTTGGTATTGCCAGCTATATCAGCACAGTTGGGGGTCAAATCAAGGAGGGATTTTTGCGTGAGGTGAGCCGACAACAAATTTTTACGGAGTTGGACGGTTTTCACCAAATAAGACAGGATTAAGCGTTGATTCTATTTTAGCCGAATGCCTCAATCAAATCGCATCGATCATCACGTCTCTCAATGATAGTAGGAAGCGCGGCACAACCAAAAAGGGATTAAACAACTCCCCATCATCCTTTACCACTGTAGCTCCGCACAATAACGAGTGCTTTTCACGAGATACATCACTTTTGAACAGGGTAATTAAAATACTAGCTCAGGCTTCGCTTTCCCATAATTTCATACACTTTTTCCTTTCTCATAAACATTAGTGCTGGGCGTAGCGTACATCGGAGTGGGTGGAGTTTGCGACCGGGCCTATAACTCGCTCGAAGAAGTCCTGAAGGCCGAAAAAATGGATAGGGGTTGACAGAGGGAGGTGGGTCAACCGCTACTGGCGGGCGGAGCATGCACGAAAGTGGGCGCAGTTTCTCATCAAATTTATCAGTTCGGTTCCAAGAAGTCCTGGGACAGGGAGGGTAGGGGTTGGAGAGAAGATGGGATCAACTTCCATTGGTGGGCGAAGCGTGCACCAGAGTGGGCGTGGTTTTCCACGGCAATTCACAGCTCGATTGCGGTTCCTACAAGGTTTCGAGACCGCGAAAAAGTGGATAGGGGGTTGGCAGAGGAAAGGGGGTCAACTGCTATTGGAGGACGGAGCATGAACAAAAGTGCTCGAAGTTGTCCTAGAAATGTTGTAGCTCGATCCCAAGAAGTCTTGGAGCCCGAAAAGGGAACAGAGTTCAGCAGGTATTGCTGGGTGGGTCATGCGCAGAAGTATTCGGAATTTGCCACGTAGCACCATAGGTAGGTTAAGGTAAAGGTAAAGAGGTAAGGAGGGTTACTATAGGTAAAGAGGGTCGAGAGGTCGGGGAAAAGTGGAGAAATGTTGACGAAGGGATGGGCTAAATGTTATCAGTGGACGCCACCTAGATAGGCAGAGTTTGCCAATACTAGATTTAGATCTAGAGAAGGCCCAGAGGCCGAGAAAAGTGGAAGAAGTTTGGCGAAGGGAGGGGTTAAATGCTCTGCGGATGGGCGGATTGGGGCGCGGATTGTGCCACGATGAACTATAAAAATACCGATAGCCCTGTTTTATACTATTGCATTCCCCTGTGATGCACGCTAATGCTTGCGCAGCTAAACTGGTTTACACAGGGATGACCAAAAGAGAGCACTTCGCTCATGGCTCCTATTAGCAAGCTTTGGCTCGCACGCTGTCGTGGTCCAACAGAGTCCTCAAGCAGATATTCCTGGAACGTCCCCACCCACGCAAATTGAAGCCCCTTTTCACTGCCTTCATAGTCTTCAGAATTGACCTCATCTGCAATCGTCGTCAAGCTCAAGAAGGCCTTCCGTGATTGCTTCAGCCTGGAGCAACTACGTGATTGCTCCAGTCGATAAGCTGATCTTATGTATGTTCCTAGAGACAGTTGCTTGGACTGTGCAAGACCCCTCGAGACCATGGTTTCAAATAACGCCGTAACGGTCCGTGATCCGTCAAGGACTAATTTGAGCTCGAACTGTTCGCAACATTTCCATAGAAAATGCTTCTGATGTCGTCAGTGTAGGAAGCTGTCATGAGTTTACTGATAGATTGGAATGTGCTTTTCAATCTCCAGTTGGAAGCTTGGTTTGAAATGAGCAAATTCTGATTAGTGTCGTTTTGAACGTGGAGTAAGGTGTCTCATTCATTTTAGCCACCCCTGTATAGTAGGAATCGTTTCATGAGCTCCTCCAATCCACTTGCAAATGTCTTCGGAGGCGTGCCGCATGACCGCAACACGCTTGTGCACGATCCTCTGCCCTGACGCTCGAGCCACATACAAACTTCTAGCCACGTACATGGTAAAATGGATCAGCCCCACCTCAAGGCTATCTCAATTTGTAGCCGCATGGCCCAGCTCCTTCTCTACGTTCTTCTCTCCCATAACCCTTCCATCCCTCAAAAATATACTATTCCTGACCTAATCTTTGAAAAATCGATGACGAGTATGGAGTCTGTATTTCCGTTAATTTCAAAGTTTCATAAAGCAGTGTAAATTGTCTCAGAAACTTCAATATTGAGTTGTCCGAAAGGTCTGTGATCGTTCACAGCTACATATTGCGAGACTTTAGAAAATGTTCTCTAAAGTTATGACGTATGAGAGGGGTGACCAATGGTCCGCCATAGCATGTCGCAATGATTTCAGCTGAAAAATCGCCTTTGACTGCGAGTATGTTCGATTTGTTTCTGGTTCAACAAACCCAAAACGCTCATCAGTGGAAGTGATGCGCGGCAAGGAATCCTTGTAATCGATAGGGCTCAACAGTTCTCCTCACTAATAGCGAAAATCTGGTCCATTTCTGGAAACTTGAGAGAAAATCACACATTTGTTCGGTCTGCTGAAGTGAATGAGGACGTTTGTCCGAAGCAAAAAGGAGAGAGTCCCTCGCGCCATACAAGGAACTGGCAGAGCTTTTTCTATGTTATCACCACAAAGTAGCCTTGCCTCTGTATCTCACAAAGGAAGTGGAACTATGGCGAAGTTAGATTTCGCTGGGTGGGTGATTATCGGCTTCAAGGGCGAAAAGGGTCTGGATGAATAATTTTTTCCGCCTATTTCTCGTTTGACTCGATAGCCTTCTCAATGGTGACGGCAAGTGAACCTTTACTCGCAAGCACCAGTGGCTTGGTAGAGCCAGAGATTCCAATGCCGAATCCAGAAAAAAAACTTCAAATTAGGAGGTGACTCTCAGAGTGGAAGGTGTTGGAGCTAGCCCCTGGTTCTGAAAGTCATGATCAACAAACTTTTATGTTGGCAATAATGATAAATAACAATATAGGTAACTTGATGGGCCCGTTTAAATCATGTGTGGAATCCATGAGAGTCTGTTTCACACAACAAGTTTCGCAGGCATTGGGGAGAACTTCCACCAAAGAATTTCTGAGCTTCGTATAGGGTTTTCGGACAATCCAAATGTATTTAGCAGATTTGGCGCCAACTCTTGCCGCTCTGAAACCGAAAGGGGAAGTCCGATGATTTGGGCCAACTACAGGGTGTCCCAAAATTATGGGCGCCTATACAAGGCAACTTATTTCAAGATTCTAAGCAAAGGATGCTGAATGAATTTATGTATGAGTGAACTTGCACTATGTACAACAATGTAGAACAACAAGATCTCCAAATGCTCTCAAATGCGACGAATGCAAGTTCGAAGTTGCTCATCGGGCTTCGTGCACGATGCACGTAAGGACTACTCGTCTATTTCTTCTCAGACTTCCTTCATTATTACCTCCAGTGGCTCAAACTGTGATACCGAACTCAGCACACCTTACTCTCACTCAGCCACCACACTGGGAGGCGAGGTGGGCACAGACCTGGTGAAAGTGATAGCCATTCTTCGTTGCTAGCAAAGTCGAGCAACTGAACCCGGCACCACTCTTGGATGAGCATGGCCATGTGGGCTAGAGAACTTTCCTGTTGGAAGGACCTCGGGTTATTTCCACGGTGGGACTTGTGCCGAGCCTTCATTACTCCACCTCAGGCTTCCGGATTTGTTGACGATCTTACCGAAATCGACGGAAAACTAACGGCCTCTCACCAGTGGTTGTAGTGTTCCTTCAAACCAAAATTGGGACCGAGTTTGGTGATTCGCAAACCATTTTTTTGGCGAAGTAGCACTCCTGACAGGTCTGGCCGGAATGCAATCGTTCTGGCTATTGCAAATCTACTCAGCTATGGAAATTTTCCCTTCAAAGGAAAAGCTGATGGGGTGCGTGTCCTCACTGAAGCAGGTAAGCAACCTTCTGCCATTTTTGACCCTCCGCTGCTTGTTCGTACCGTTGATGAGATGGCACGCCTGCGTATGATACGAACGGCTTTGCTGTTCTTCAATGACCATCTGCTTCACCGAAGAATTCGATTCTTCCAGCTTCACCGAAGAATTCGATTCTTCCATCTTCTTTGCCATTCTTGTGAAGGGCGTCGTGGGTCGCGGTCAAATTCAGGGCGGAACATTTCAGTCACCCTTTCGGTTGAATGGCTACCCTTTCCCCCTCTCTCAGGCATGCATGATGGACACTGTTTCGTAGTATCGTATGATAGTCATCCGTGTAGCAGTTATGGAAACTAAAAGATATTCGTCGTAGTCCTTCATTGGAGTACCTGCCTCGTGCATGCGAGTGATCACAGGTCGCAGTGAAAGACCTTCTGCTGTCCTGAAATAACAGGATTTCACCCTTCCGAGCCTACAGATTACAAGATGGTCTTCTTACAGAGCTAATCGTTGGCAAATGTGGTTAGAATAATCAAGTACTTTTGCTGAATAACTTTTTGAATTTCGGCGCCCATAATTTCGGGACACCCTGTATGAAGGTCTCTCTATAGTTTTTGTTTCAGAAGCTTAAGATTTCTAAAAACCGCATCACAAATTGCCTTATGAAATACACTTCTCCGAAGGTAATGGCGATGCTCTTTTATATAATAAATAAATTCTAACTATTGAAAAAAAGCAAGTCGGAAAGGAATTTGAGAGTGGCCAAACACTTTTTCGCCAACCTGATGTACCTTGCCAAATTTCCTTACGTATCCTTCCCTCTTTCCGGAAAGTTTCCGGCAGTCCCACTCAAGGCTCGTTCTTTCCTTCTCTGGAAAGATAAATGCGACTCTTGGCACCGGTAGCGATTGAAATGGTGTGGTACACCGCTGGAAAGTGAAACAGAAATTGCAGGAGCACCCTCGGTGACTGTATAGTCAAAAGGATCCCTACGTGGCACTGAAATCGAGAGCCTCCCCTTCTAGCAAGGTCGACCGTGGTAACATCACAAGACTCAGCGCCGCAAGGAGAGGAAACACACGGCAGAGCACGTCGTGCGAGAGGGCGCAGACACCGCATCTGCTGCGCGAAGTAAAAATGTCAGCGGCTGCAGTGGGTAAGGCAAGTACATTGTAGTTCGTGGCACTTTCGAATGCCACGAGCTACAATGTACTGTGTATGCCTCAATTCCTTTGGCGACGGACATTTGGCTCGTCCGGACTGGTACGCAGCAAATTGCGCGACGGGCTGCGCGGCGATCCGTACAATACAAATCTTCGCGGGCTTTTGCAGTAGAATTCAATACGTCATAGCGTGTGCAGATCGCGAATTAAGTCTGCAAGGTTCTGCGAATTAAATAACATTTCAACGCATGGAGTTTTGAGGACAGCGGCGATGGAAAAAAAGGGATGATAAGAAGCTAGCATATGTGGTGCTGTTACAGCGATCAAGGTACTCATGTCGTTGGAGGAGGGAGGAGGAGGAGGGGGAAACGTGACATTCAGGCGAGTGAGCCAATTACTGTAGCTCTTTGCTTCTTTGCTTGGAACTAAGCCTCACGGAGGGGATGGGATTCGGGAAGAGAATGTGAGCAATTTGTGTCCTCTCTGGCGTTTCTCCCATCTCATGGGCTTAGTTCTAGTGCCACCACCATTAGCTCTGTTTTGCACGTTCCCCTAAAGCAACAGTCTCAGCAGTCGAAGTGGGCGTGGCGTGCAGGAGCGCACCTCCTCTTGCCAGCCGTGGAGATTCATTCACGATCACGATTTGCAACGTGAATCGACTTCAAATAGTCCCTGTGGTCCCAAAACGATCGAAAAAGTCGATTTACGATGCAAATCGTGATCGTGAACGAATTTCCGAGGTGCGCACCTGCACGCAACGCCCACTTCGACCCTGCTGGGACTGTTGCTTTAAGGACTGAGCGCCGGGAACAGAAAAGCATCTACAGTTGACACTTAATAACTCTATCTCAGTTTAAACTCCTAATTATAATGCTTCTTATTCGCTTCGATGATAATTATGACATTTCCATGCAGTCTCTCTCATCTCTTTGCACTGAAATATCTCATAAACATCGCTGCATTCATATCTCTGCGTACGGAAACTTATTTCAAATCGCATAATCTTTCGGGTTTTGTCGCGATCTACACACACTATGATGTGTTGAATTCTATTGCAGAGCCCGCGAAACGTTACCTCATCCGGATCGCCGCGCATGCCGCCGCGCAATTCGCCGCGTGCCAGCTCGGACGAGCCGAAAGTCCCGCACCCCAGTTTCTGTGCTTAGGGTCTCTGCTATTTCTCTTACGAATAGACCTGTCCTAAATATTTCAACACGGCGAGTGCCTTTGAAAAATTCTTCAGTAGAGCCCTCTGCAGCTTCTTGTATGTTCCCAAAAGTGTGCACTGCTTTTTCACAAATCACACTTTGCAGTAGAGGAAGCTACAGATGAGATTCATATTCCTCGCCAAATTGCTGAAGAAACAGAAGAAACCCTAAGTGTTCGTGAACGTGGGAAGGGCTACTGCGACAAGTACGAGCAGCACTTTTCCTTTTACTGCATCGGAGACATCGATCACACCGAAAACAAGGAAGAGGTCAGTTTCTATGTTTTGTATAGAAAGAAGCGTTGATCAGCTTGTTCCAAAAGATTATTTGGGCGTTTTAGAGTGTCGAAAAGTTCTGCCCGTCATACAAATCGGCTTGTCCGCACAAGCAAATCGCGTACGTTTGGCAGTTGTTATCGGGTTTTGGGCTTTTACCTCTTAGACATATAAACATTTTTCTTCTTATTTTAATGCTTCCTGTTGATTAATGACTGGCGCAGTATTTGACGTCCCCAAACGTTTCTGATATTTTGTTTTTTTTTTTCGGCTACAACGAAGCTTTCTGATATTGTATTGCTTTAGCTCAGCAGTTTCGCTGACGTCTTGGCCAAAGGATCCGTTCAATAACAAGGTCTCCTTTCGTCCTTCTGTAGAGAAGCCATCTGATTCATCAGGGTCATATGAAGAAGACAGTGATGAGGACGAATTGACGATTGAAGAGGAAGATGAAAGGAAGGCGGCGTACATCAAAGAAATAAAGGTTTGCATTTTTCATTTGGTACTCACCGAAGCTTCCAATTCTCATGGACATATTGTAGGCAGAGCAAAGACAAAGTAGTCGAAGGAGAATACATCAAATTGTAGATGGTTGTAAATTTATAAAATTTCAAATATTTCTTTTTCTTCGATTCAGCTTGGCGCGGTTTGGAACATGTGCACTGCTTCCTCACTGGATAAAACTTCCCCGTCAATTTGTCTCGAAATAACACACGCTAAAAAGTGAAAGAGAGTCTCAGCCAGCAGGGGGGGGGGGGGGGCATGGCGATTTAGAGCGCGCAACGCGTTCAAAAGCATAGAAAGCATATTATTCCTTGTGAACGTTTACGACTAAGCCCCAGAAGGAAGGGAGACCTCCGAGTAGGTCAACAATCCCTTTCTTCCTCGGGGATCTTCCTCCCCCTCTCCTAGGCATAGTCCTGCTTGTTCAAATAGGTGAATACTACTTTTTATAAACATTCATGTCATTCAGCACAAGAAAACATAATCAACAGAAAACATCTAAAGTAATAATCTAGGAGTGAAGCTGATGGCAGCTAGAAACCTGAAAGGACTTCTTGAGCCAAACTGGCATTAGAGCAGACCGTGCACCATAATGCCCCCCCCCCCCTTACCGGATGAGTCCATGGAAGACTCATTGTGAGAACCAATGGGTTCGATAAACTGCCATGGAAAATATTCATCCCAAGAACAATCTTCTGGTAGACTGTTTGGCTACCTTCAGTGCTGACTTGAGACCTTAATTTGTATATACTCTGCTTTCGAAAACCGGGTGCAGGTTCGGTGCAGAGCAGACCACACACCAAAGGTGACGACGGTCTCCAATTAAACCTGGTTACTAGTGGTTCATAGCGACAAGCTGATAATAGGTTAATTAGTGGCAAGTGATGGAATACAACTGCATCCACCTAATCATTTCCTGGACAGAAAACATTTACATCCTGTGGAAGCCCTCGTCTTTTTTGGTGTGTGGTCACCACAAGTGACACGGACACCACACTCATCTGGTTTTTGAAAACAACAGAGCGAACTTTGACTCGAGGAAACCTGAAAAAAAAAACTGAGAATTCTAAATTTCGAAAGGGAGGCTATCGATGACCTGCCTTGAATGCGAAGGCGGCGCTCATGTACAGGGTGTTCCATGAATACTGCAACAAATTTGAGCTTCATCTGTGTGGGAGTCTGTATTTTTTCCCAAGGTTGGCATACCTGATGTACTTCCTATGACTCTTGTGATTTACTTAGCCAAAACGCACGGTGTATCATTCGTTGTACATCTCATGGTGCACCTAAACCTCAATAGAAATCCCAATCTCTCATGCAACTAGGTTGGACATCGGGTGATGAAAATCGCGCTTCTTTGAATTTTTGAGCCCTCAGCGTCCTACCGTGTATTGAAGAGAAGACTATCAAAAGTAGTGTTTGTTAAAGCTGCCCTACAAGTTCTGACACCTCGGATCTAAGGAAGAGTCCAAAGAAGCGAAGCGACTGCAATACCCGGGTCGGCTCGAGAAAGGTGACCAGAACGCTGGTGTTCCTAAACATAATCACGCAGATACTTGTAATGGGACCACGGCCGCATCTTACGAAAAATGCGCGCGGTCCGACGCGCCAGACACGTGTCAGGCACGCGGTGTTGAAAGTTAAAAAACCTTTCCTTCTATCCCATCGAATTCACCGAATATGACCTCTATGGAAATTATTTTCCCAAGGTAGACCCTAATTGTAGGCTGTTTAATCCATTGACAACCGCCCTTGTGGGTGCATTGTGACATCTTTTCTAATATTTTTTTTTATCAGTAGTTGCTGATTTTCGAAAACTCCGTTACTGGTAATGAGCAAATTGTCCTTTTTGGACCCAGTTATCTATACAGACTGCTTCGGTGCACGAGAAAATGCTAATTTGGTGAAGCAAAATGGGTCTCGTCCGCGTGAAAGTGTAGCGCCCGGCTGGCCACTTCGCCTTTACTGCGTTAAATGATGTAAAGGCACTACCTATTGAGGGGCTGCACCCACAGATCCCCATTGCTAAGCTACAGGCATCCAGCTTGTTCAAGTCGAAGATTTGGGTCCATAAGTACCAAATGAAGACAGTTTTTCGCGGTAATCTTGATGGATCAATTCTTTCCGGAAAGTAATTAGGACACTCCGGAGGTAATGTTCCAATCCACGACTCAGTTCTGAGGATTCGAGGATCAGGCTAGCTCATTTCCGAGACCTCTCCAGCTAAACAGCTTGAAGAAGTAGGGTTTCTCTAAAAAAATTCAGTAGTTTTTCGTTTACTGTAGTGGGTGGTAAATTGGGTAAACAATCTACGAGCCGCTTACATCTCTCTATAAGTTATTAGAAAACTTTTGCAACGAGTCCAGAATACAAAGTCCGGGGAATAGTTCCTTCTTTTTCAGAGAATGTGTGCCCAGCCTGAATGTTGGTTAAGGCTGCTTTCATACGTCGCGTCGGTGCGGTCGGTGCAGTCGGTGCCGACGGCGCCCACCGCACCGACAGTGCGAAGAACGTCAATACGCGCTCTGGCGCATTACGTTGGGCGCAGACGGCGCGCTCCGATCGATAGTCTTGGTTTTGGTGTATTTCTTGTATTGTTCCATGTTTTCGTTTTTTTTTGTTTGTTTTTTTTATTCGTGTGTTACCCGGTACAGCCACCTTTGAACAATACAAGAACACACAAAAACCAAGACTATCAATCGGAGCGCGCCATCTGCGCCCAACGTACGCGTCATGCGCCAGAGTGCGTATTGACGCTCTTCACACTGTCGGTGCGGTCGGCGGTAGGCACGGACTGCACCGACCGCACCGACGCGACGTATGAAAGCAGAATAAGACATGGGCGGCGGCGTGCGATAGCAGTGTCGCAGGTGCACTCATTCTGACCAGGAAATGCTTTTAACTTCCCATGGAACTTCGGAAGAAGACCCAGATTTGTCGATAAGGTTTTCAACGCTGATTACAAATATGTACACTAAAACTGCTACCTGCACTTTTTGAGAAACTTATGAGCCTTCAATGTTGGCGAAAGAGCGTTAGAGAGGCGTGCTAACAGGTGCGTATCACTGTCACACTGTCAAACACTGTCACAGAAACAGTGCCTATAGAACTAATTGGGTGTCCCAAATACGAATATGACATTCGTTCCTAACGCAGAGCCACGACGACCGTGATACCACCAGATTCGCATGCCTCATTAAGGTTCTAATGCCAAATTTGAAAGCTCATAACTTTTTTAGAAAGTTCAGGTAGCAGTTTTAGTGGCGATATTTATCATCAGCATTGAAGACTCTATCGACATATCTGGGTCTACTTCAAAAGTTCCATGGGAAGTTCAAAGCATTTCCTGGTGAGACGAAAATGCTGTGGATAGATTTCCCGCCTGAAACCGCTAAGAAACTGCTGACATGAGCTCAGAACTGTTTCACGCGTTCAGTGTTCCTGCGCGTTTCCACAATCATGACTCATAGTGTCAGTCACCGTTAGTGCCCTGAATTTCTAGTGATCTGAAACTGGGATAATTTTGTGGCTACCGTTCCCTTAGACGATGGCTAATTCGTGCAGCCCATATCTCCATATCCCAGACTCGGGGTAGGCGTGTAAGCGGAAGTGACGTGGCTGCTGCCGCTTTTGATAGAAGTTGCGTTGATAAGCTACTTCCAACACACACCTCTTGATATCAGCGAAGAATGCTGGCAACTTATCCACGCATTCTATCAAGTGTGGCAGCAGCCACGTCACTTCCGCTTACACGCCAACCCTGAGTCTGGGATATGGACTGTATTATAGCTGAAGAAAACAAAATGTGTACCTAATCAAATACTGACCTATACATAGGCTTGCCAGCTGTTGTTTTCATGTACGGGACAAAAAGCATTTGTAATATCATTGCAATTCTGGAAGAATTAAGTGAGTGGCGCACTCCGACGCAGGGTCAACCGTACGTTGGACAAAGTTCACAACGAGGGGGTCGTATGTGGCCAACCGAAGAGGGGGGGGGGCTTGCATTCGCAAGTATCAAAGTCGCAATACGTAGGTGGGAGGCAGAACATTCGAGTGTTTCTTCTACTACTAACCACAAACGAGTGCGCGGAAGTGCGCATATTTGATTGTTCACGCACACAAATATACCATGCGGAAATCGTTCTCAAACCGGACCTAAGTTAGTAAAAAAGTGACCACTAGAGTAGATTGACTAGTAAGGGTTTATAAGAAAACCTTGGAGAAAAAAGTTATTCAACTGTCAACGACTTTCTGAAAAGATTTCAGTATTCTTCATGAAGCACAAAGCTTGTGCGATGTCATGTTATCATTACTGCTCATGAAATTGAGTTTCAAGAGAGCTGTAACTGTTTGAGTGTTGAAAACTCGTGTTTTTAGGAAGGTTGCTCCGAAAATTAATGAAAAAATTGTCCAGTTGGGCGATTTTTTGAACGAGTATTTTTTTGAATGAGATGAAGCATTCATAAGAAATCACTAATCTTCTAGTTTATCCAAGGTGGACAGTAACTGCAAAAGGTACATTCGAAAAAAGTTATAGTCATTGAAAGCCAAAAAACCTGGTTCTGAAAAATATTCTCAAACGGAGGATATTTGAAGAAAACAGACTTTGCAAAAGCTTGAGCACTTTCTAGCCACTTCTCACAATTTCGTGTTTGAAGAAAATTACAACCTTTTGAAGGAAAAAGTGCGCATTTCTGTGGATTCCGGTTTCCCTACCCCATAACTAACACAGTTTTGAAGATACTGTTTGATATGGTAGTTCGCTAAAACTAGCGGTCACGTAAATTACAAATCTATTCTGCATTTTAAAAAATCTTGAGAACTAACTGTATAACACACTTTTGAAGACCTCGGTCTATCCGCGCTGGGTCGAGGGGAAGACTGTGCGCGCCATTGCGAACGCAACGCTCCAGTGCTCAGTTCGGTTTCCCGGCGGGAACGTTCAACTCTTAGAAATTGCGTTTTGTTCAATTTCGGTGTAATACCCTTCCGCCCTTCAAAAGATTTCCGCGGCGAACAC
>KZ347831.1:4777-16536 GCA_002352805.1 Teladorsagia circumcincta | reverse complement strand
CACTGAGAGTGTGGGACGATACGCGTTTCACAGCGAGTATGTAGTACGTCCCCAGTGGACCATATCCGCGCCTCTAGCACCTCTGCACGTCCGCCGATAGGCAACCTCTTGCCCTCTGACTCTAGCCGTTCAGCTGAGAGAGCGTTAGCGTTGAAGAGGGCATCACCGATGAGAGTCGCATCAACGCGATAATCAACGAGCAAGGAAATGGTCCCATTTTTGGGTTCTTGACCGTTTCTCATAGTTTTCTTTTCATTGCACCATGAGAACGTCAACTTCAATTTTTAATGAGCTGCCTCTTCATCGTAAGCTCCGCATTGAACCAGGACAGCGCACGCACGGTATTTACCAGATGTCAAGACACGGAGCCCATACTGCAGCAGTTTCGCGTCAGTAGAAATAGGGGCGCTATCGCAGCATACGGGGGCATTCTCTGAAATCAAGCCTAAAGGGGCAGGAATTTCAGGAAAAGTGAAAAATTCCCTCACACTCTGGATCCTCTCTTCCCCCGCCTAAGCCTTAGCTCCGATTTCAGAAAAACCGTAACGGTTTCTCATGCAATGCCACCACAATGCCCCTGTATCTTGCGATAGCTCCCAAATAGGCCACGCTAGCGACGCCGCTCGCAACACTACGTTGCCGCATCCCTTACCCCGTGATCCACTCTTTCAAAGTAGATTGAGAACGAAAAAAATTTCTGAGTTCTTAATTAAAATTTCTTTAATTGCCCATAAAGGGTAGCGCATTACATTGGCATGTGTACGGTTCTTGGATTGAACCTTTCGTTGTAGGCGTGAGGCCCAAGCTCAAGGCACACCATTTGTTGGCGTCAGGCAGTCATCGACATCTTTAGCTCCGAAAACTTTCTCCATGAGCGATATGGGTTGTTCCATTACATTCTGAGTTTCCTTACATTGTATAATGTTTCTGTTTTACATCGCGTCGACACATCCGGGAAAACGGCTCCCACCGAGTTGCTGCAAGTTCGGATACTTATACTAGAAAAGGTAAGTTATACCTCCGTTACACTCTGGTATAAATACCATTCTGAAATATTGTAAACGTAGAGACTGTGGATGTGCTTTCAACAAGATGAGTGGGTTTAATGCAGGTCAAATGCTCCGCTCCGGCGCCATGACGTCAACTATCGCAGGGGATTGAAAACCCTTAAAAGGTCAAAAGATAGGGTCAAGCTTTAGTCAAGGATCCGCATCTAACTCGTCAAACGATTCAACCACCGGTCTTGAAACTATGAAGCTGAACTCAGCCTACGATCTGATTTCCGCTGCACTCGAAGTATAACTGCGGTCATCATTCCCTCCAGTGGCAGGCCGCAGTCCATTTGATGTATACCACCATTATCTTAAGAATGTCTTTGAAGTCATGCCCACCTTTTCCAAAACAGTTTCTTTCATTATGTGGGGTTATCCGACAGAATGGCCGTCGCGCGGCGAGATGGCAGAGACACAGATGGGTCAGCGGACGAGTCACAGCGCGCAGTGTGCGGTATGAAAAGTAGTAGGGTACTCCCAATTTGACCAGACCAAATCCGATAAAGTGCGCGCGGCGACTCGCTCGCTGACGTGTCTCTGCGTCTTAACCATCCCGCCGCACGATGGGCCTACTGTCGGGTACCCCAATTATGTGGAGAAGCGTGCATGTAACATAGTGCTGTGCAGAAACCTGAAAATTCGACAGGCCAGAGTGAAAACATTGCTACATCGAGCGTGTACTCATTTTAGCAGTTTTGATTGCTACAACGGCCGATTGTATGCACCCTTTCATAACGTGTGTTCTCTTTCTTCGACCACTGTGCCTCGCTGTCGTACGATGACAAAAAGAGGGCTCTTTGATCCAGTGTCTTCGTTGATTTCTCTTACATTGATCTTCACATGCAATCGAAATCGCACCTCCATTTTCATTTTCGAGCGTAATCATCACAATGTTTGGTCGCGATGTGAGCCATTAAATAGTACAATATGAACAAAATTAACTGGCATGATGACTTTTATTCACATGTAAGCTCTTATGTAGCTTCCCAGCGCGTGCACGTGAACAGATATTAATCGTGTGGGTACAAACCTATGCCGGTTCTGAATCGGCGTTGAAGGGAGAGGTGGGACTGTGAATGTGGCCCTAGTAACACCATCTAATGAGTGAAGAACTCCAATTTTTTTTAGCTTCAGTCAAGAGTGGTGCGACAAAAAATGGAACTCGAACTGCCGTCCGATTACCCGATAGATTACATCTTACGCGTTCTCAAAGAGCGAATGTGAGTCTTTTTCTAATTTTTGTCGAACTGACGCAGCTCCCAACTTTGCAGTCGACTCTTAGGCCGAGGTTTGCATCCCTCGTTTAGACCGTAAGACCGATGTCAGCCTTAGCGAGTCAAGCGATTCGCTAGCATCAGCGGTCGCGTTGCGGCCATCAAATCGCTTGACTGTCTAGTACCGCAATGCTGCCACGGAGGCTAGCAAATCGCCCGATTCGCAGTCTGACATCTCCCTGGGACTGACAGCTCGTGTTAAGCTTTTTTTCGGTGAATCGAGATGGCTTTTAGTATCAAAGCCATCTAGAGTTGTCAAGTGTACGTTCACATCGTTTTATCCCTAGATCTGCTCTGAAATAATCCAAGGAATGCCTACAATCTTGCAAGCCTTTGATCGGGATATTCATCTTGATAGTCGCCTGGGATTAACACCGCTTCTGTTCAGAGGCTTTCAAGGCATTACAGTTTTTCACCTTTCTGCACCGGCAATCAATCATTTCCCGTAAATAAGGCTTACGAAGCACGTCTCCAGGGCCGGGTTCACTCACTTCTCACACTGGAAAGTCTACCAAACATCCCTTGATGGAGAAGAGCAAATGAGTTTGTGCCTAATTTGCCGTTCCCGTTAGTAGTCACTTAGTTCGAGCTTGGCAATTCCTACGGCATTGTTGCACCTATACAGGCCACTTCTTGCCAGGTGATTGGTGCTTGCACCCAGGATCTAACGAAAATTGTCGCAAATAGCTTTAAAATAGCGTTTATTGTGTTTCAGAGGTTTTCTTGAGGGACTCAAAATGTATTACACTAGTGCCAGCTCAATTCGTGGTAAAGAAGATTTGGTGAGTAGTGCTTCATCAGCGAGTTCATAAAAATCAAGAGCGTTTGATGATTATGTTAAAGAATCATACCGCTGCAATGCAAGATTACATCGCTGGATTGGATGGTCGACGGACTACTTGAACTCCGACCTTTAATCCGCCTCATGGTCAGCTCGATGCTCTCGTCCGCACTCTCTCGCCTTATCAGCGGCTCATGACCATGCGATATCATCCATTCAATCTTTGCCTCCTTGTAATTGGCTCATCAAAATAGGAATCCGTCTCCCCAGGCTCAGCCCTGGGACTCTCATTCCCTCCTTGGGATTCAGAGTCGTGCTAGGCGCCGTTATGTCTGTGCTCTCCGCCATTCCTGGCAGGACCATGGAAGAAAGTTCAAGTAGTCCGTAAACCCTCAGCGAGATTCACCTGTGAAGTTTTAGTTTGCTATCTACGTTATTACCACGCTTTTCAAAATAATCCTTGAGTTTACAAATTTTTGATGGGGTTGATCGTATTTCGGATGATGGGATTAGCTCGGATTGCTCACTTCTATAGAGTATTAATTTTTCAAGAGATTCAGTCTTCTAATGAATTTTCCCATTTGATCCCCTTCATTGGATGGGCCACTGTGAAAATGGAGAGGTATGAAGGGTGTGAGGTAGCAATAGGGCCGAGTGAACTTTCTAGAGGATTGATAGGAGTCGTGGAAATCCATGGCTAGAACGGTGGGAGGGGTTTTGGTGCTGTAGCACACTGACTCGGTTAGTTTTTTTTTTGACGTCACGAATTACTGCCTTCTCTCTATCTCTATCTCACTCTCTCTTCCCTCCGGCTCTTCATTCGGCTACTTGGCGGACGGTTCCCTACTTTCCTACTTTCCATTACAGACAGAGCTAGCGCTGAATAAACTGGGGGAGATTATTAATCTCCAGATCTTGTTGTCTATCACCCTCTGAGCACCCATTACATATTACTGACGGCCGCCCAGAACCGTTCGTCGACTGAAAACGCAGCCCTGGGAATTACATTCTGCAGGGGGTAATCAAGGAGTCTTGTTAGAGATCATGGGTGTATTGGCCTACGAGAAACTGTAAATTTTCACGGCAATTTTCATGCTTCGCAGAGAAGTAGTCGCAGCATATAAACTGCACTCGTTGAGTGGCACTGAGAGTAGACCATTTCAGAACGCGATTAGGATCGAATTCGGTGACAAGAAATCGTTGGCCACTTTGGCAAACGGTCGCGGTGTGCTGAACTTCGTGGTCGCCAAGCCCGGTGTGTACGTCTTCAAAAATGAATAGCAGAAATCCGCAGGATCTCGACCAATGTGCTCGCAGTCGAAATTCATAACGTTTAACCATCGTCATTATTTCCCGTGTTACTCACGAACTGCTGTCTGCTGTTCGATTAATGAATCTGTTCACTTCGGACTGTTGTACAGTGAACTGACAAAAAATTATCAATCCGCGGACCAATCATACCTGATTTCCCACGGCCGACCATACCGTGATTGCGGACGCAATTGCACAAACGGCGATGGCCTCAAAAAATCGATACCATGTGTAATTTTTCATGCTTTTGATGCTGTCTCGTGCCAAATGTGTTGCCAATCTTGCAGTTGTAATATGCACAATCACTAGAGGGAACATGGCTGGAGAAACTTAATACGCAAAACACATCGATGCCACCATTTCGAAAATTCCTATTCTTTGGGGTAAAAAGCAAGTGCAACTGAAATGGGCAAAAACTTTTGCAGCATATCCGCCCTATTCGACGTTTCATTGGAAGTGGAAGTCGAAATACTATACTCGATCGTGCCCCACACTACAGTGTAGTCTGAATGCCTTTTCATGAGCGATTCACCTACTGCCATGAAAGCGGGGTCAAACAACATAGAGTTCGTGCGTTTTGGGATCAAGATACGCCCTCAAGAGGTTACCACTCCATCGTTGGTTCTGAATATTAATCCACACAAAATACTGAATGCTTTTCAATTGCTAAAAGTTACGCTTGTTTTCGTATGTACCTTATCTGCTGCTTTTGGCCGCAGTTCTCCTTGCGAAAGTTTCACAAGATTACTGCGCTATGGACAAAACTTTTGCCCCAGGTTGGGATCAAAGCCAAGTCGCTCCCAGCTATACGTCCTTGTCGACGCACTTGCCCGCCGCCCCCATTCCAGAGAATTGAAGGCAGAATTCACGATGAAAAACAACCCATTCCAAATCAGGTTAGGGGAGGTGAGTGCTACCAGCAAGAAGGAAAACCGTAAGAAACGGCCCAGAACCCGAGAAATGGGACTCCTTTCTTTTCCCCTGATCTTGGCATGGATGCGACTCCCCTCGTTGTGCCCCCTTCACTAAAACGCTCTCTCTGCTATCTAATCACTCGCTGCGGATAGATCTGCGGCGAGTGATTAGATAGTCGGTGGGCCTGGATCGTCAAGTGCGCCAAGAGTGAGCCATGCTAGATCGCCGTTATCAAATCTTTCGCTGCCAATTGTGTGTCAGTCCGCACTTTCAGGAGACCCGCCTTTCTCCCCTCTAGGCAATTTTCTCCTTCTTTGACCCTCGTTGTTACCGTGGAATTCTCCTTCAAGTACCCTTTCTTCCCATTTGAGATTTTCAGTCACTGCAATGGAAAAGAACGTCTCCAGACCCCCGCCCAAGGTCAAATACGATTCTCACCCTCTTTCTTGTAAATATACCTAAAATACACTAAAACTCACATAAAAAAACGTCTTGTAAGTCTCGCGTCTGCAACGCCCAAGAATCAGGTGTACAACAGCTACTACGAGGAAACTTTACTGATTGCGATGAGAAGTGATACCAATCAAAATCAAATCATTCGAAAACTTTGATCTTTCACTGGTGAATAAATACAGATGAATCTTGAAATAACAATTCAAAGGAATTTTCAAGCATGCTTTAGTCTAGCTTGCATACTTGAGTGGATCAAATTATTGCGCTGTCCTCTATCATGATAAGCATTGGCTATCACGCTAGTAATCGATATGTATCAATTGCGAACATTCGTGTATTATATATTGAGGAAATAGAGCGTAACGTAGGATCAGATATATGTTCATGACTATGGAACAACTAGTTTCCATTTGGTCATGTCTCAATCTCAGCCTTTATATTAATGCAATTGATAGAAGCAAAAGGTCACTACGCGACGTAGCGCGCGGCGTGTGCGGCAATGGATTCGGGCGTTTGATACGTGTGTGATACAAATCCAGTGTAATCTATGAACTCAGATATACTCAGAGACGAGTTTCAATCACGGCGAAACATTGCCTTTTCGTTCAATATGAATTGCTCTGTTAAACAGGAAAGGTGTCATTCCTGGTGGTCCGAAATTTGGCGGTACAGCTGAGGGTGGTCTCGGTATATGATTCCTCCGTTTCGGAGGAAGAGTGGTCGGTGGCACAGGTTCGTTTGATATCTCGGTCTTGTGTGTTGGAGTTGGTGGCGTGCTTGGAAAAATTGAAGGTGGCCACCGATTCAGTGGCTTGTTTGGAAGGATCGACGGCGGAGAGCGATTCACAGGCTTGATTGGTGAAATCGGTGGTGACGGAGGTCTTGCTGGCACTGAAATGAAAAATTCAAGAAATATTGGGTTTTAATTGAAGCAGGACACTTACTGTTGGATACAAATGTGAAATTAGTAAAAATAAAATAATGTAAGGCGAGTTGGGGTGAAACGGTGCCCAGGTGGTGTAACTGGTAGCACAATTCCCCGGAAAGCAAAAGATCCGGGCACGAATTCCGGCTGGGGCGAAAGTTTCGCTAATAACTCAGCATTCTTTTGGAATTGTATCTTCTCGTAAGTATGATTTGAAAAGAAACATGATCTGCAGGTGTTACATCCGATTTCTTTGTTTAGTTTATTTTTATTTACTTGTTACTTTGTTGTTCTTTTCAGAGTTCGTTGCCACACCAGTTATTCGATAGTTTTTGTTCTCTCCCGTTTCTAGGGAAATTGATACAAGGTTTCCCTGCTGAATCGGTGAGGAAAGGTGGGGAAAGGTGTCTAGACCAATAGCGAGGATGCGGTGTACCCCGAGAGGCCCATCGCGCGGCGAAGGAAGAGGCACAGACGCGGCAAAGGACGAGTCGCGTCGCATACGGTAGCGGTTAGGCGTCAGGTCAAATAGAGTGTACCATGCAACGTATCGCACAGCACGCGCTGCGGCTCGTCCTTTTTCGCGTCTGCGTCTCCTCCTTCGCCGCGCTATGAGCCTCTTAGGGGTACCCGGGGGCGCGACACCCCTCCGAGGACTCCGCCCCACCGGAAGCCTATAAAGACTCATCTTCGTCCTCAGAACCGGTCCAAAAGTTTGCTAATAAACTTTGCGGTCAGTCGGTAGTTGAGCTCCGCAGACACGCCGGGCGGTACCACAGGTAGAGCAAGAGATACCATCCCGCGACTAAGGCAATTTCTATTTAAAAGCATATCATGAAAATGTGATACTTTTCCTTTATACATCCCACAGATAGTACCCATAACCGACACAATACAATGCAATGTTTCTGTCTGTATGACTGGACCGATCAGTCCCCCAGAGGAGAATTTCCGCGCTAGATTTTGAATCCACGCGCATACCGTTCTCTCGTCCAAATTGCATTCGACCGACAAAAAATATTGTGATAAGTGGACCTTGCACTAGCTGTCGGGCCATCTTCAAGAAGGGTGTAGGCCCTATGTCTATGGTGGAATTGAAATTATAATACTGTAAGAAATGAGGAAAGAACTTTTCGTGATTTTTCTGCGAAGCTTGTTGTTAGCTTTCGAAAATTGGGTTGTGTGACTTTGTTGTTTCAGCAGTTACCCTCTGCTCCAGTTATGAGAACCAGGTGTGCGTTGAGTGGAGACCACACACCACAAGTAACGACGACCTTCAAGTAAATCTGATAACTAGTAGTCCACAGTGATAGCCGATAGTTGGCGAACCATAGTTGTAATTAATGACAAGAGATAGAATAAAACTGCAAGTGGCTGATCATTCTGTTGTCAGAAAACAGTTACATTTTGTGAAGGTCGTCGTCACTTGTGGTGTGAATCGTGCACTCGACGCGCACCTGGTTTCAAGAAACAGATGTTCAATGTTTCTTCCAGCAGCCGATTCCTGTACACGCAAAACTCTTACCTTTTGATGAATGGCCCGCCCACCTCTTACGTACTCCTAAAATTCTTTATTCTTCGTGTCCCACGATCCACGCTATTCAAAAATCTTATTATATACTGAGGCACAATTTTCACGTGTCCTATTCGTACAATTAATAACAAATTCAGCTAGAGTTTGTTTTTTTTGTTTTGATACGAACCTCTCACTTCCTTCAGGAAAGCGCGGTTTGTGGTACGTGGTCGAAACAGTGGAGGTGCCACTGGCCTCCGTCTTCCTGATATATCAGCTGAAAATCACAGGATAGAATCAATGATAAATCAACTTTTGAAGTTAGATCTAATAGTAAGTATAATAATTGCAGGGATAGTGTAATAAGAAGAGTTAGTAGCAGTTGATGGTCAGTGAAGAGCTTTCAAACCCAATTGCATCTGTGTTCCCAGCCTCGTCAATGCAGCTCTTGTAATCGAACGCCTTCCGGGTTTTCGTAAGTCTCGCACAGGACCGCCTGAATTTTGTGCAAAAGCATTATACAAGCAAGATTTAAAATCGAGTATTCTCCACAATGCTGATCGGTAGAAGCTCTACACTTCAAGAATTGATATTGAAACGCTCGATCAAAGGGAGTTATCTGTACGCTCTTGAGAAGGCGAAGCAGGCCCTCTGTCCTACGCTCGCCAAAACTTGTATGCGCATGACCGCCTACTTCACTATAGTGGTGGACAGGCTTGCTTTACTTGTTGGAAGGGCGGCGAAAAGCCTCCCACTCAAGTTTCCTAATGTTTCTCGGACTGGAAGATCACGTACACCGTTTCTACTTCCTCCTCTTGAGCCGAATTAAAACTCTGGATGAAACTGGTGTGGTTGTGGTGCGGAGTGGACTGAAAATGGAAAAGAAGTCAACAGAAACCGTTGAAAACACTAGAATCAAGGGCCTGATTTTTCTGGAAGCTCTGATGTGGTACTGCGGAGATTCAGAGCGCCCAAAGAATAAAAATACGCAAAAGAGCACACCAAACGAGACGACACCGACAAGCGGAATTGTCGCGCACTCTGGAGTCGTGTCAACCGCGCATTGGTGGAAATTTGTATCTGTTCCATTGTACCTACTTAATCCAGAGGTAGGTACAATGGAACAGTTACGTTAATCCTGGGGCTTGCCTTCAAAGCAGAGATCTGCGACAAGGTCAAAGTTCGACGAAGGGAATATACGTAGACGAAAGGCAGGCGAGCTCCCTAAATGTGCGGAGCGATAGGCGTTTCGCAGCGAAGGGTATGCTCAGTGCATAGCAGGGCATGTTTGCACCACTCGCGCCGCTGCCCGTCCATCCCGTCGCCCTCTGACTCGAACCGCTCAGCAGAGAAAGAGTGCTAGGGTTAAAGAGGGCAGCACTGTTAGTCGCATCGATGTGAAAATCAACGGCAAAAGGGAAGGGGGCATCTCTCCGGTTCTGAGCCGTTCCTGATGTTTTTTTTTCGTCATACCTTCACCACTGACCCCTATAACTTGACTACTGCTGATGGGCCGCTTTTTTATCGTCTACACCGCCTTCAAGGCACATTTTTTTATATGCTAGGTGCTTTTTGTGTTATCAACTAGGCGTGGATGTGCAGTCAAAAATGGGAGGAGAGGGGCAATTGAACCCATGAGCAGGGAAGGAGCTATCCAAAATACCGCTTGCTTTTGCGGTGATTCTGAAAGATTTACGAGTACAGCCAAAAGAAAGTAGACAAATACATGTATGAACTCTTGCGTAGATATCTTATAAAACCCGACGATAGCACTTTCCCGTAAACTCACATTTAGCAGCTGAGGCTCTCGCTGTTCTTATCATATCGTAATTAAGCGCAAACCTTTTTCACAATGTGGCAACCGACAGCCAGTAGAAGAAGTTCCGCTGAGTGGAGCCACGTGGCCTCTTCGAGCCCTAGCGCCTTGCAGTCATGCGAAAAATGAGTACAACTGTGCACTTGCCGTTCACTCCACTGCTGTCGCGCAGGAAAGTCACTGCGTCGAATAATTGCGGCAGTAGTTCAATTCAAGTCGGCTTGAAGTTATTGTTTCGACGTTCAAGGTTGGTACTACGAGTTAGATTAGCCATTTGGACTGATGGTTTAAACTGATCTTTCATACACTCTGTCGTCTTAAAAACCAAGTAATCGAAGGGAATAGAAATGAGGTTTTTTAAAGGACCGCTCCGGGACTAGGTGCGCTCATTTGTCTCGTACTCGATCGCAGTAGACAGGTGGATAAGCGAAGATGTCGCGCTCCTTAAGCGGCTAGAAAATACGCGACAAAGACGCTAGAAGCTTGCTCAACTCTCATTCCCCACCTTGGTCCGCAAGCCCCCCTTCCGCTGTCGGCTGCCACGTGACCCTGCGAGAAAAGCACGGGCGCAGTTGCGGTAGTGGTTCAGTGCCATTTGTGCTGGAGCAGCTGGAGCTAGGCTCGCGGAACTCGTCCAACACTCCCCTCCTCTATTCCAAGGTGAAATGCAGCTGAAATAGAGGAAGTCTTCATCCGGGACGCAATCAGAGGTTTCTCATGCCTTTTTTATTTGCAGACCACTCCCCACCTCGAGCTTCATTTCTGAACACTCTCCCACACCCATTTTATCCCGAAACCTGTCATCAAACAACCTGACGAAATAATGATCCTCGAACCCACTGCATCAACTTCAACAGTTCCTCCTGCCACAACCTCAATTTCCTCCTGATACACCGCTTTCGAACCGCATCTGTTCCCATCCCTTTCCTCGAACGGGAAATGAGTGGACTCAGTATACCTTGTATCCATTGTGGACAAGAAAAGCTACCACTAATAAGAGTCAGTTTGTTGGTTTGTTTGCTCGTCTGTTTGGCGCAAAACCCGGTACTATTAAAGGACAGCCTGGAGAACTCAAAAGTGGGAAAAAAGGTACGGGACAGGACGTGGAGCATACATGGACTAAGCAAAACCCGGAGCGCAGCACACGAGGCGTGCATGAAGGAAAGCGATTGCTGCAACCGCGCTGGCCGGAGCTACTATTCCAGATTCGCTATGTGGTGCGAAAAAGCTTGGAGACCGGTAAAAAGCAGATAGAACGTAGTGGGTGAGGAGTGCAGAATGTGGACTGTGCTAAATTGAGAAATTTCAGGTGTCTTGTTGAACATAGCTGGAGCCTCGTGGTACCAAGTGTCAGAGCGCGGAACAAAAGTGGTTTCGTAATAAGCTCTATAGTTCACTGGTTGCGGAGAAAGGAACCCCATGAGTGTTCATACTCTTGTAGCAACAGTCACAGCAGGTGGGCTAGGTTGCAATCGGCTGCAATCCCCTAGGCCGATTCGACCACACCCACTTCGAAGCTGTTCAGCTCCCTTCCTAGCGGCTTTCCAAGGTGAGTAGTTTTTTCTTCAGTCACACTGAACCTACATTCTAGAGACAAACAGACCACGGGCCGAAGAGTTTTGAAGTGGGCATGCGGAATCGAGGGGATTGCAGCTGACTCCGACCACGCATACCCTGCTGGGATTGTTGCTACAAGAGTATGAACACTCATGGGGTTCC
>KZ347830.1:37610-49626 GCA_002352805.1 Teladorsagia circumcincta | reverse complement strand
TACCTCATATTCTGCTTATGCAGGGACATCTAAGGAATATTATGCTGTAAAACTCTCATCAACAGTGTTATTCTGGGGGAAGAAAAGCTTGGTGATGTGTGCCATAGACAAAGTGTCTCTTTTTTTTGGCCACCCCTGTGCACAAAGGTTTCGTGGCAAAAGTATGGCTCATCTCATTTTCCGTTAGACAAACTCAGAGCTTCTTTTCATAGGCTAAACTGCATTTCTGATGATTTTAAATCTAGAAGACTTTCAAAAAACAAAACGAAAACTTTCGCTAGGTCCACTTGGTACAAACGGATACACAGTCAACATCACGGAGGTCGGTCGATAAGGTCGCCCATAGTATTTTCTTCCACTTTTGGAAGTTTCGACCAAACTTTGACCAGTGCGCAGCTTTGAATCACATTTTGTTCCACTTGACAACCCTTCGCCGTTTTTTGCTACCAACCATTTTTTTCAGAGTCCAGGAGCAGTTTGTCTTTCGGTATCATCTTCAAGCTCATCGTCACAGTGGAGCGGGTTCAACAAGCAGAATAAAAAGCAGCAGAATATGAGGTAGGTATTTTAATAAACAGAATGGCAGAGTATTTTTTTTTCAAGAGAAAAAAAGAAGGCAGGTTTCTCCGAGTGAAACCAACTAGCTCGTGTATTTTCAAATAAACTTTGCAAGAAAAAAGTGAAGGATTTATAGGTAGAGTATCACTGCAAGGACCACTGTATATAACTGTAGGGTCGCAGTAGGAAATAAAATTTGAAAGGCTCGCTCGACCTTACTAACACTTCCAGTGAACTCACAAGCCGGAGCCATTACTCGAAAATTACTCGCTGGATTTAACTTGTTTTCAGAGGATTTCTCGGTACACCAAATTTAGTAAGAAAATTCAACAATTGTTCATTGGCCTGAAAACCTCGTCAGTTTTGCCTACAACACAGCCACTGTCTCCTACTCGTTTACTATGATAACCTAGGTGTTTGCTCGAATGTTGACCGCAGATAACGTTGAACATGATAAGTGACTCTAATCGATTGCTGGCACATTCGTTTTCCCGTTCCACAACATGTCCAACATCACCTTCATTTTCCTATCGTTCACGGCTTTTAAAGCATTGATTGAACTATTTATCGAAAACAGTTCACGTTTTACAGTGGTTTAGTTTATCACGCCGCGTCGCCCTTCCGAATTCATCAATATCATAGGTCTTCCTATCACGCCCTATGCACAATATACAGTAGTGGTCAAAAATGTTCGCCGATACAGGTTTTCATGCATTTCCTTTTTTCTCTTGAAAACATTTTGACAATAGCCGGAATCTTCCACTAAATATCGCGATTCCTCAAAATTAAAGGTCTCTAAAATTCTAAGGAACATAGTGTAATAAAACTTGAAGCGAATTCTTTGAGTGAGGAAAAGTAGAAAAAAAGAAAAAAAAAAAAGAAGAAAAAGCGTTTTGAGGAACACTTCTAACCGCTACTGTGCTCGAAGGAGACAGATGATTTAGCTTGGCAGAAAAATTGAACCATGAAATAGACACCAGGATGATAGATTCCTACAATAAATAACTAGTCAATAGTGGGGAAACCGTGCCAACGCTGTTTTCGTTCCCGACAGCAGTGGTGAGGAACACTGCATTGACATGAATCACGGATCTAGCACGTAACAGAGAGCTATTTCTCAAATGCGTCAACTTTTTCATTAGAAATGTTTCTTGCCTTGTGACATCTTTAGAATGTGGCAGAAGTTCAGGTTTTAAATGTTCATTTAAAACCTGGATAAGATGAGAAGGGAGCGGAATCTATCGATAACGGAGCCACACGGGAGTGTCTCGAACATCAAACTCATCCGAAAAACTCAGCAAAAATTCGAAGGACCTTATTGAGCTGCGGAAGCATTTTTTGATAGATAAGACTTTTAATGTTTTTTTTAATAAGTTTTCCTCATCAAAGAACTGCAAAGCATTCGGCGTGGACGAATCCCGTTTTGGTGTACGCCACGCACACGGCTTCTGTTCAGAATCGTAGCGCCAATCTAAATGAGATTCGGCCTGCACAATGAAATTTACTTAATTTTTTGCGATACTTATCGTTGTTGTTAAGACTTCGGCTTCTTTTGTTTGCGGGCTATTGTCCACGTGGATTTCAATATGCGTTTGATAAATAAACAAATATTGACATGCGGGCGCTAGCCGATGTACAAGTCAGAGTTCTTGTCGTCACAGACAACACTGGTGCCAATTAAGTGACCTTGGAGAGATAGAAGGGTTTGGGGGCCCAGAGAAAGCGCAACCCTAAATTCGACCACGGATCGCGCCTGGAGTAAGCAGCGTCACTTGCCATTACACCACCTTCATTCTGCTACTCCAGCATGCACGGCGGAGTTGCAGCACGTCCATTCGGCACGCGTCAAATATTTTAGGACATTTTATTCATGAAACTAGTGAACCACCGCTAACAGGGATCAGTGTCAGTTTGAAGATTTGAACAATCAGGCACCACGAGCACATCAGCGACGCCTTGCTTTGCGCCAAGAGGCATAGAAAAGGGAGGATATGTGACAGCTGTGCCTCGTAAGCCGAAAACTAGAGCTATGGGCACAGACGATTAGAAAGGCGAACAGGAATAAGTAGATCAGATCAACGATGAGGCAAGTGAAAATAAAATTCAGTGGCCAAACGAAGAATTCAAGAGGTAAAAATGGTATTGACCGCCAATTCTCCCAATTGCTGCGTTTTTTGAAGCGTCCATGAGACAGGACTAGGAAAAATCATTCTCCGAGCATTTATCCAGCCCAGTCCATATTTTTGAAATTTTTTATCGTTGTATTTAGTAAATCACAAATTGACTAATCTCTGAGATAAGGGCTCTAGGTGAAGGAAATTTCGCCTAAGTCGAGTGTAACCTGACGAGTGATCGACTCCGAGCATATCCTCTCTTTCCAAAATTATATCTTCTTCTCTGAGCCTATGCATTAAGGCTCCGAAATATGCAAATCGATAGATTTTTCGAGAAAATCAAGAAGGTGATGGTCCTATTTTCTACTTCGTTCTGCTCCGCACATTAGGACTGGACAGTCCGTGTGGTCGTTGAAAAAATACTCGGCGCTATCGCAAGACACGGGAGGATCATCTAGGGCTGAGCTAGAGGGGAGGAACATCAGGGAAAATGAGCATTGCCCACGCACGCTGGATTCTAACGCTTCTTCATGTTTTTAGCAAAAACGACGCGTTTAACGCGCTTCCAAGCATTGCTGCAACAATTCTCCATATATGGCAATATATTGTTCCTCTCAGGAAAAAGGACTATAATTTTTGTAATAGCTCCACTAACTCTTAATCTACTCGGGTTTCGAGCATTTAAGGGAAAGCTGTCAACGACGATATAGCCTCTCCTGAACACTTGTTTCATTCGATACTGCTATCAATATTATGGACAAGAGTGACACTAGGGAGAAGGTGTCACAGCGAAAATTGCTGAAAGTTGATTTGAAAAAGGTTCGTGTCAACAAGTTCGAAATGGACGAGTCCGGTAAGTACGAGGGAGGCTTCAGGTTAAACCGAGTGACTGAGGGCAACAAGTGAACTGTCTTCAGTGAACTGTTTGTGAAGTTCTCAATTTTCTGCATTTTCTGCATGTTGGCTGACATATTTCGAAGAGCACCTCCAAACGTTGCCAGTCAAACTCAGCTCCCAAAGCCACGTCTCCTAGATTTTACTGGACTTCGCGGATCTACCGCCAGCATTAGCCCCGACTGCGAGACCCTTGTCGTGAACCGGTTTTTCGATCTTGGAGGAGCTCGGATTGAAGCTAGTAGCGGTGAAAACCCATTCATAGGTCGCATGGAAGGTCCAATTCAAACGCCTTGAAGTTGAATAAAGCCATGTTATTCGAAATACGCTAGTGATTTTTCAGGCAGGACGAATGCACTTAAAAGCCACCAACACACTGTCCAAGATGGAGTGAAAACAAACAAACAAGAAACAGAACAGGCGGGAACTCCCTCCCATCCCAATGTTTACCAACTTTCGAACTAGGAAAGCGATAAGCAACGAAAACTTGCCGCAGAAGGCTGACTGATTTCGAAGCACTTTAGAATGTTTTGGTTTGTCGCGGTCTGACAGTGCCTTTACAAGCCACTGTCTAGTCCCGGAATTTCGCATCAAATGATAATTAGAAATGCGCCTGTGCCATAGCGACATGCCTCTGTTGATTCATAAACACCTATATCGATTCACTCGTCATCATAGTGATTTTTGCCGTTGATACTAAACTTTTGGCTGATGAGCATACTTGCAGGAGTCCAAGATGTCTTTCGTGAACCTCCGTGACCAAATCGAGCACTCTGACAACGTGTTCCTCAAGATGCCACACATTTTTAAGCCCCTTCAAGTGGTAAGCACTTACCCTTCTATGAGAAACGTTAATGCCTATAGAATGATGCCTTGATAGATCATTTTTGATGAAATGAAAATTTGATTGGATTGCGCCTTACATTTGATGAGGCGACCCAATAAAATTGCGATGTAGGAAGACTGCAAATAAAAGCTGATCGCCCCTCTCATTTGATGAAGCACTTTAGTTTTCGAATTTTCTCACCTCTCATTTTTAAAATGAAGAGTAGCAGGAGACTGGCAATGTAGAACTGACTTGCACACACTCGGGGAGAAAAACTCTCCCAGCGAAGGCAGAAGGGATGAGTTCTGTGCGTCCCAGATTGGGACGGACTCGCTGAGGAACTTGATGTAGAGCCCTTCAGTGATCAGCTTCAAAAGACGGATCTGGAGAGTAGAAGTTTTTTTTTCCGAATGTTGAAAGATTCTTTGCACAAGATTAAAATATCGAAGGATTTTGAGAGCATTCTTTGACAATATTACAGCTGAACGCGATCATTCTTGCAATCTGTGTTGGTTCAACAGCTGGTTCGGAGAATGGCGTGTTGTGGTTTGTCATAATCACCTCTATGTTGGTGAGTCCTTTTCATTATCGTCTGAAAGCACGAAAGATTTAGTGGGTTTTGAGATTGTTTCCACTGATCCCGATGTTATTGAATTTGTGGGGAGCGCTTACAAATCCATCCTACAGAACTTTGACTCACAAGCCTGCAATTTAGCGATCATTGCCTAAGGTTTCGAACGAATTCTATGGACCCTTGTAGCTCGCTCCCATTCATGAGATTATTTATACAGTTCTATCCTTCCTGGGAAGACGACAGCGTCCACTTTTATAGATCTCAATAGCTGCTACCGTACTTCTGGCGCTGGGCCTACAAGACTCGATCATGGACAGCATTTCGAACGGTAGTGTGCCATGGAATGTCGTAGTGAGTTGTTCTGCGTTGTAAGAAATGCATAAATGAATCATCACTTCATCACTTAGCTTCTAACAACTGCTACCTCTGAAATGAATTTCCTTTTATCGCTTGGTATGATTCAATAGCTAATGAAAAGCATGTGCATGAGATGAAATGACAAATGTTAGATAGCTGCGCCAAGCGGACGAGGGAAATGTATCCAGCAGCGCAGAGTCAGAACAGACATGACCGGATGAACGTAAAGGTTTCTCAACAATTCATATGTCCAGCTCCGGGTGCACGACAGCAGGCGCATTCACGCGGCGAGAAGCGAGAGACGCAGATGGGTCAGCGGACGAGTGGCAGCGTGTGCTGTGTGATGGGTTCACGGATTACTTGATCTTTCTTCTATGGTCCTGCCATGGATGGCAGAGAGCACAAACGTCTAGAAAACGGCGCCTGACCCGGCTCCAGATCCAACGAAGGAAGATGGGAGCCTTAGGACTGAGTCTTGAAGGTGAGAGGGACTCTACGGTGTCTCAGCCAATTACTGTGTGACAGAAGTTTGAATGAGTGAGATCACAGAGGCCATGGCCGCTGATAAGGCGTGAGAGCGCAGACGAGTGCATCAAAATAAGGCGGCTTAAAGGACCATCGACCCTGTGTAGTTGGGACGTACTATAGTACGTTCTGGTTAATTTGGCGCAGAATCACTGCTGTGCGCCCTGCGACTTGTCCGACCTATCTGTGCCTCTGCCTTCACGCCGCGTGACGGGCCTCCTGTCAGCTACCCCCAGATCCGCTGCCGAACAAAGCTTGGCCATCTGACGAAACAAGTATTTAAATCCCGCATTATGAATAGGAAACCACTTACCTAAAAGGAAACCCCACCCGCTAGCGGTATTTTTCTCTTCTAGATATGCTCTTTTCGAATGTCTTTGACTGATTCACCCTTTTAGTTTTCAAAGCTTCACTTTTCAAAACGCTCAGAAATTGTCTATTGAGTACCTAAAAATGTAGGAAGATTTCAGGAACTCGTCTACTCGTTTATTTTTGCAATACTAAGCGTGATATGTGTATGGCTGTCATTCGGCTTCGCTAATCGACATCTCGGTGGCACATCGGCAGGCTACATTGCAGCTGGTGTAAGTGACTTTATTTCTTTGGATATACCCATACATTAATTTACATTTAACACCTTTTAACTGAATATCCTACAGTCAAAGGAACCTCTGTTGCTGTTTGAACGCATATGTACATGGGTTCTTCAAATTCACTGTACAGGGTAGCCACATATAACGGTAATAAGAACGTACTGCATCCATTCCGAAAACCAGAGGGAGTTGTCTCCTTTCCCAGAAATCAGGCGCACTTGTTAGCAGGTATTCGCAACAAGACATCCTATAGCAGAGGTACCCAAGCAGGGAAAAGCCCAGCTCTCAAAGTGTGCATTCAATGTAGAAGTGAAGCGGCGCTCCCAATTCTGTAGTGCCTATCTCTTTTACTGATGAAGAAGTATTACATCATACCTCAAATCTGGACACACATGACTTCTTTTCAGCAAAGCATAGAATAGGATAGGGACTATCTCGATCTTTTCCCAGCTCAAATGACTCCTAGAGCCAATCGAAACGTTAGAGGAAACCACGACAACATTGACCATTTCTGGAGGACCCTGCAGTCAACGAAATGTGCGCCAAGTTTTTGTTCAGCTGAGCAGACCAGTCATTATGGAAACGCCACCAATTGTGCTAGATTACTTGGTTCGGAGTGGGGAGAAGGCAAGCATCCCTCTTAGCAGATGGAAACGTCGATGGATTCAAGAAATCCCTTCAGCACGTCTCGGATGCGCTTGAGGTCATCTATCTAAACATCGCGGCCAGTGCATTCTTGAGAACTCTTCACTCCTTTGTAAAGCAGATAGTAGTGGCTACAGTCGCGGTCAAAAGTTTGGAAACTTTGTTATTTTTGATCTAGCGCGGCTAATAAACAACGAAATTGTCTCAAATTCAGATACTATGTACAAAATCTGGCGTAGAATATGATGTGCTACACATTCTCCCAAAATCGACAATCGTTAATGAGAAATATGGTTTCCTTCCAAGAAAATGCGCGTCAAAAACTTGTAAACTTTTCCCCATGATTTTAATTTCTACTCCTCACTGTTTGCATGATTCTGTTAATTTTTATTTAATAATCAACCATTGTGTGATTTCAGAATAAATTCATGTGAAAAAGGACCATGATTTCCATAGGAGGGGTTGTTCAAACCTAGATTTGCAAATCAGTGGTCTTGTTTGAAAAATACTCCTGAAGTGTCATTTTGGGTTACCCAGAAATTATGAGGCCTGATAGAGGAAAAGATATTGCGGCTCATGCAAATGCGAAGAGCAGCTACATTCCACCAATGCCCGATAAGTAGATATTTCTGGAGGGAAACAACTTTTTTCGCTATTATTTATTAGACATCAGGTTGAAAATCATTCATTTTTCAGTTGTTCTCAATCGTACACGCTTCACTGTATTCGGTTCCGTGTGCAATCATCTACGACTCTGTACATAACAATGGCATTGACCAGAGCCCGGTCAGTAACATCCAGCCTGCACATCCATTCCGTGATGCACCCTATCAAGATCTTTGAATAAAACAATTCCAAATAATTGTTCGTGCTAAGATCGTCGCTCCCTTCGTTCGATGTTACGTTTTCTGCACTATGACGAAAAAACTGGAGATAAAATTGAAGTTGCCCCTAGGAAAGACGGCACCAGTGGCAGAATATGTCGGCAAAAATAGAAATATAGGAATTAGTATAAACAATAAGAATACCTGAACGACAACAATGGCCTTCTAGTACATAATCGAAAGTGCTGATTCATACCACGTAAGAGTTCTCTCCCCTCCTCAGCGGCTCTATGGCCGTTTTGGAGTAGAAGAGGACGGAGTTGGATCGTGTCGTTCACCTAGATTCAGAATCTAATCCTTCAGGAACAGCCATAATGGTGAGATTGGTGATAACGATTTGGAAAGGGGTGGGGGCGCACGAGAGTGCCCTCTGGGGTCGATGGCTGTGGTGAGGGATCGCAACGAAACCTCCTTGGGAGTGGGGAGGAGGAGGGAAGTGCGCATTTTTTTTAAAAATGCTAACGCGACGGTAGAGCCTGCTCCGATGTAGTTAAGCTGGTACATGGGTCATCTGAGATTATGAAAACACCGATTTGGCTATCGGTAGAAAGTTGCAAAATACCGCACGGGACGATTCCTGTTTTAATCCACTACAATTTTATATGGAAATCCTGTGCGTGGCGAACGCTAAAGCAGGACTGATTGACGCTTGGAGGGCCAAAAACGACTCTCCTTTCATAATTGAAACTATCATCAACACATTCACGACGACGCCCTTTTCCACTTTCATCGCGTGGGACGGGCGCGATTCTGGGAGCGCCGCCTGATTGTTCCAGCGAAAATACCTTGCCAGAGGGAGGCGTGCCGGCCACGAGAGATCAGCCGATCTGAGCGGCCTTCATCGACAAAGAGGTGGGAGGGCGTGATCGCGGGGGTCAAGAGACACCACCTTTGCCAGAGGGAACGGGTCGCGCGGGAAGGTCCCGTGAAAAGGGTTCGTGTTTCACTGCAGTATCTCCTCACGTCCAGTTCCAGATCCAGAGCTCCGGTGTTCCAGGGCTCTGGTGTCCTGTTCCAGCGTTCTGGTTTAGCAGCCTCAGTGGCCAGTGCTCAGTGCCTTAGCGGCAGTAGGTGATAAGGAGCTGTACGGCCCGTGGGGAAGAGGGCCTAGGCTCCGTATAGATAGCCTTAGTGGCTTGGTGAGAGAGGCCTCAGCTGCCGGATAGAGGGAGCCTTAGTGGCTCATCGATAAGTGCCTTATCGTTAGTGGCGTAGAGTGGAGAGCCTTCGTGGCTTGGGTTGGTAAGCCTTAGTGGCCGAGGAAACGAAGCCGGTGTGTCTTAGCGTCGAGCCAGGTTGCGCCGTGCACCCGTGCCGCAAACAAACGTGTCCTGTTGCTCTTCGTGTTCGTCCAACACCACCCGCCCCGATCATCGGATTACCAGGCAATACCTTACATGTTCAATTTGTTATTATTGTTATTTCAATAAATCTTCCTTCGCACTTCTTCTCTCACACAGAGTTGAAAGAGTTTACTCCACCGTCGTACCGTATGAACCCGTCTTACCGTACAACGGACCTTTGTATTCACAGGGCTTTGTGATTTTTCAGGTACTCTGTTCTTTCGAAAGTTCACAGGAATATGAAGAAAAAAGAAGAATCTACCAAATTAAGAATTCAGAATGATCCTTCTGTAAACTGAAGCATATCTGTTCTTGCAGTGGTTCAAGATGTTTGGAATTATATGTTATTCACAAATTATTTCACTGATATTGAAAATATTCAACAAAACTATGATATCAGCAAATAGCAGGCAAATATTTGCTGGCAGACCGTATGGGCTGCCATCGTCCCATGAGCACGCATAAGTGGCAGTCCACTTGGGCTGCCAGAGGCGTGAATATGTTAATCTCAATCTGCTACACAAAACCGGATACTTCCAACTAGAAATTCGGAGAAACACTGAAACTACTGAGCGATTTCATAACAGCTTTCTACACGAGCGGCACAGCATTCGCAACCTGAACATGGTGCAAGGCTAGAGTTCAACGATGTCCTTGACGGGTCATGGTTCACTTCGACGTTGTCGAAGCGTTGGTATCCAGGAATTTGCGTATTCGGTGCAATTACTCTAGCGAATTCTTCAAGATTTGATCAATTAAAACTTAGGTACCTGCTCAACCTGGAACAATCACCTCGAGCTCGACGGTGGATGTCGTCTGCCTATGGAGGGGCATTTCAGGAAGCTATCGTAAAACATTTAACATCAACGCTCCCCGTGCGACGAAATGAATCGGCCGAGGAGTCGATTCAACCACGCCCACCCTGCTGAGACTGTTGTTAATGTTACGCTCACGCTTTTTTTTACTGCTGAGTGAGGGCAGAGGACTAAAGACTGCTTCTACTTGTATAGGAGCATTCCCTCCTGTTAGATTTTTGATGCTAGAGCGAAAAAGGTATCAAAGTCAAAAAATACCAGATTACACATGAAAGAATCGAACTGGGAGAAGGTCGTAAGACAGTGATGATGCTATCCATTTAGGAGTACGCTCAGCGCGTTGTGAGCGGGTCTGCTGAAAATGCCTGAGCTCATCTCGTTATGCTTAAAGCAACAGCCTCAGTCAGATCAGATTCGAGGAGTTGAACGGTCGGTGACGAAGTTGCAGGTAGGGAGTTGACTGATGATGAAAAGGGAAAGAAGACGGCCGACGAGGCCTCGAAACGCGGGCTCCCCTTCCTCGGCTCATCAATGAAGTGAAGGATGGTCGACGAACTGTCTGAACTTGCCCGCAGTAAATGCGCCCCAATTGTGCCTCGTGGTGGAGTCCTGTGCCATGTCATCCAGTCAATTTATACTTATACTTATACGGCTCGTCCTCATTTCATCTGCGAGCACCAACAACAAACCATTCGCTTCGTTCCTTCGCAATCGCCATTCATGGCTGTTGTAATAGTCAGCGGAGACGGCGATCCAGTCATTAGTTGCCTTGAATCCTGCAGTCAAGTTGCCGCCTGCCGCATTGCCAGTCCATTCCAACCAGCCATTCCAACGAATCGCTCGGGTATAAATACCACCCATTTTTGGGAGTATAAGTACCGCAATCCGAGACTCCGAGCGGGTGTTCGTCTCCAGCGGTGTCCGAAATTTCTCTCTTCGGCAAATTACTTCGATCGACCAGCAAATAACCTAAAAGCGGCAACGCCAGCAAGCAAGCGACTGCTGTGGCCACGCACGCAACAAACCTATGAGGCACCTACAGAACCAATAAGGCATTGCAGGTGGACCTGCCACAATCAAAATGTTCCAGCTAATATCCACCAATCAATATCACCAGCCAATACCTTCAGCCAATATCTGAAGACAAAAGTCAATATCCAATAACAAGTGGAAGAAAGGAACTTTTCATCGTACGCGCATGCGAAGGAATGCAAATATCAGTAAGTGAGGAATCGCGCACCTACAGGGGAATATTTACTTGACCCTGGATTCCAGGATTTGATCCTCCTGCTGCGAATTAGGTGGTCGTATCACAAGCTCGATTTTAGGGGGAGAGGTCGTACTGCTGCAAATATCCCCTCCCTCTCCCCGACGCGATTTTCACCCTGATCGTCAGACTACTCCACGGAAACGCTGTGCGGGAAGGAAGGACAATTGTATCACTTGCGCGGGAAGAACCCACTGATGTACTTTAACACTACAGGAACGAAAGGAGATACTGCTGGCGCCCATTCGAAGGACCTAGTGATTAATGAGGCGGAAGGTGACACGTGTGACCAGCATCAAAACAAAACTGTCTGTGTCATTAGAAGAACACCTACTAAAAATAGATATGAGTTTTCAGCTTTTAAACCAAGTCAATCAAAGAATAGTGCATCTAAAGTTGATATAAACGCAAGAAATTTCTGAAGAGCCTAATCTATGTCAGTGTTAGAAAGGCGAAGATTTGGTGCAAAATGACCTCCAACCGCTGAAACAGGTTCAAGCAGGACAAAAGCCTACCGGCATAATCAAATAGAAACAACCCTACATTGTAGGCATATGGGCTCTGTCATGACCTCCGGTCATGATTCGCCACAGTGTCACTCTTGCAAAAGGTCCCGCAACA
>KZ347823.1:25804-37991 GCA_002352805.1 Teladorsagia circumcincta | reverse complement strand
CTTATCCACTAGAGGTGTACCCAATGTGTTGGCTGACCCTTCATAGGCTGCCTAGATTTCCTAGGCGTATCATGTAATACCTGCGGTGAAGTGTGGCAAAATGGCGCTATCATGAACCTGTGAACATCTACAATTGATTTTGTACTGAGACAGTTTGGCGGTCAAACTGTTTTTTTTTTGCCAGTTGAGCATGGCAGCATTCCTGTGAATCACATAATGGGATTTAATGAAGCTGGACAAACCAGCAGAGTATTATGACACATGGCTGAGAAACCAATAGTTGATCGCTTTCAACAAGATTAGCTAGATGAAGTTCAAAGGCTGTCCAAATTCACTGAAGATTATCGCGCCGTAGTCGTAGTGGCATGCGAAATGAAACATGTGCTTATCAGGACTTCGTAAACATCCGCCATTGAAACTGAACTCGAATGTTGCAGCGGTTTGGTAACTTTTCGCTACTAGCATCGGTGGAAAAATGAATTGTGACCAATCACTAAGCATCGAGTGCCTAGCTCTGATGAGATTTCACCGTTGGTCCAAGCCCGGACGGTTTAGCGGCTCAATATCCTCTGCTTCCCTTGCTTAAAGATAAGGAACGAGAACGAAATATCTTCACTTGCTAAGAACCTGGTTTAGTTCGACCGAGTGCAAACTCAAGTGTCATTGCTTATACCAGTACGTTCATACCATTTCCTGTCACTATGGACCAGCACTTTGACACCTTGATCGTTCGCATGAATGAGCTGAGGTTTTACTGTCATCACGAAGACTGCAACGCTCGGATGGCGCTCAGATTCCGAACTTCTTAGCCGTTATCGATTGTCATCATACACGTTTACACGTTTCGATTACACACTATCCGTGTTCTGTAAGATCCCTCCGTACCATATGCAAGAGCCAAGGTTCTGCTGTCATGGCGAAGTCCGCCGAGAAATTTTCGGTATTCGCCGTCTGACGCCCCTTATCAGTTCTCATCGGCTGAAACCACTTTCTTTCACCAAAATTCTTGGTCCTTGCCTCACCCCACATAACATACATGGGTACAAACAAGTTTCCGTCAAAGCGAAGGGGCGTAACGAAACTGATGACATCGGCATTTCAAGTCCGTTTTCAACTCTAATTAGTAGTCATGAGTTTCGGTCACCACTTTGAACGTTCGTGTCCGGTTCCCTATAACCCAAAAAGTTTGAGCGCTCTGATCTCGAAGGGAGTGAAATTGCGAATTTCTGGTCAGACAGACAGACACACACAACCGCTTAGCCGATTATATAGCAGGATATTAGTCACCAGTTTATCCTCGCACACTACCGCTGAAGGCATCGGTGAAGCTAGACGGCTGTTAGATTTCTATGCTAGACAATAAGTCGCTTCTTTAAATGCATTGGCTGACCGTTGCACAAGCTGCTCATTTTAGCAGCTCACTATATGGTAACGCAGTAAAGTGCGGAGTTGAAGTTATGTCTGTGAACCATCATGCATTGAATGCCAAGATAATTTAGCGGTCGAACAATATTCGTTGCTAATGGAAATGCTCAGGGTTCATTATGATTTTTTTTCAAACATCCCAGTCATTCCCAGGAATGCTGTGGAGTGTAATGGTCAAATGGTGTTTGATGCTGACGATGACAACGCAAACGAAATGACATGAAAATGAAATGCATTATTTAAAATCTGGTTTCAAGTGATCACTGTGTTCTTGATCATGTCGGTATTTCATTCCTTATCAGCCGTTATCACTCTTTGTCCCCCACCAAACACGTGCCCAATTCACCCTGCACATCAATTCTCGGAACCAACGCCCCTGCTGAGACCCGCGCTTGGACTTCGTGAAATGAAGATTTCAGCGTCTTTTACCAACTTCTATTGATCTCCTTCTTCACATTCTATCCCCGCCAAATACTTTCCAACCTATACACCAAATGGAAGGGCCAACGCCTCACTGCAGCTGGGAAGCGCGCTATGAATTTAGTGAGATTTGCGCTCTAGGGCCTCTCATCAGTACTCTTTGGTTCCCATCACATAGTCTTCAGTCAACGAACAGTAGGTCGTACCCACTACATTATGCCTTATGAAAGACAGCGCCTTACGGTTGGTGGAAATGACTTTCGTGAAACTTGCGTTTCAACGGCTCTTATCACTTGTTATCATAAGCATAACAAATTCTGTAAAACTCACATTCAGCGTCACCTATCAGTCCATATTAGTCATTATCGCTTTCTATCGTCCACCAATCATGTCTCCGTCCAACTCCCCACTTTTCTTGACACTGTTCCTAGGCTATTGCAAAGGATTAAGGATTTGAGGATCTTATCAACCTTGTCGTCAGTATTCCGGACATACCATCTGTGCTCCCTTACAACCCTTTCAATTGTGAGAACCAACGCTCCACTGTCCCCGCAAGGGCGCTACGAAATTGGTGGTGCCCACATTCTAGGCCTTTTTATCAGTTCTTATCAACTGCTATCACATTTGATAACCCACCATCTGTTTCCGCAACCACCCTCCCTCCCCCTATGCACACAACCAACGTCTCATCATTGCTACGACGCGTGTTGTGAATTTCGTGACACAAACAGGCAGACATAGCGTTTTAAATGTAGTGAGTATTAGCGAGTTATGTTGTTTTGCGCCTTCGGTAAATTTTAAAACTATCAACTTAGCTCCGCAAGCATTTGTGCGCATCTCGTGGTGGGTTTCAACGTTTAGACTACCTCCACAATATTATGTTACATGGCTGACAGCTGTCCAATTTCATTGAAATTATGCGTAGTGCGCGTGGCAGCATGCGGAATGAAGCTGGTGCTTATCAGGGCTTCGTGAGCATTTCCATTGATATTGAACTCAAACATTTTGGCGATTCAATAATGTTTCACGGTCAGCATCGGTGTAAGAATGCAATGTGATCAATCACCAAGCACCTGGTGCATAACTCTGGTGAGAATTCACCACTGGCCCAAGTCTGGGTGATTTAGCGATTAAATATCCTTCGCTTTCTTTAATGAAGGATTAGGGATGAAACAAACATAAGAACCAGGTTCAGTTCAATTGACTGCAGGTCTCAGGTATTGTTGCTTACATCAGTTTGCCAGCGGTGTTTGCAAAAAATTTGAGTTATTCGCATTCAAACGTCACTAATTGGTCTTGTTTTTCGTTTTCAGTTATGCCGTCACATCAGTGTCCTCGTCCGACCCCCTATCCAACACGTATTAGCTGGAGTCCTACTGTCATCATGACGACTACAAAGAAATGGATGCTGCGCAGATCCCGACCTTTCTTGCCAGCCGTTATCGATTGTTATCACTTTTGATCACTCGTAGTCTGTGTTCTCGCAAGACCTGCTATACCACACGCAAGAGGCAAGGGCACCTGCCACCGCGAAGGCTGCAACAAAATTGGTGGTATCCACAGTCTGGCGCTCCTTGTTGGCTCTTATTAACTACAACCACTTTCTTTTACCGAACTTCTTCGCTCTCGCTTCATTTCACACAATACAAGTGAGTGCAAACATGTCGCTGTCCATGCGAATTCCGGCCCACGTTATCAGCTCTTATCTAGCTTTTATCAGTTTTTTCGCTATCTACCTAGGTACCCGTAACACATCCCGCACTTCCTATGAGTGTAAGCTCTCCACTGTCGACGCGAACGGCGTAATGAAATTGGTGGCATCGACATATAATGTCCGTTATCAGCTCTGATCAGTAGTGATCAGTATTGGTTACCCACAATTGATGCTCCCTTGGGAGTTTGAGTGCTCTGAGCCCAAAGGGAGTAAAGTTGTGAATTTCCGATCAGACGCACACAGACACACACAGCTGCTTTGCCGGTCATATGTACTGGGATTTCGATAGCTCTATCACAAAGGCGAACTCCTTCTATCCTTCCATGAGGCTTTGTGTGGATCATTGTTAAACATGAATTCGGTAACATGGCTTCATTGACCGGTTCACCCCCGTAAATGTGGCCGATGCAACATCTAGAAGAATCCGTCAAAGCATTTTTCCCTGTACCTACTATTCCGTCTTCGAATAAAGTGCTCTTGATGGTTATTGATGTAAGTACACACAATTGTCAGTTACTTATTCAACCATTAAATTCTTGAGGGAAGTAAGCTCTTCTGCCAGCTTCCCTTTTTCATATTCTCCATTGCGGCTCATGTGGCGAGTGTTTTAGAAACCTCAATCATAAGCTTGTCCGATAAGTAATGTCGATTTCTTCAGTAGATATTTCTCCCCTATAGTTCCATGTTTTTGAAGATATTCATTTGAAAGAGGAGTGTCTGCTCTACAAAACTTTACTTCTTTTTTTGGGCGGTCCAGTCGGCAAATTTAGCCTAACCGGCCGCGAAATCTAACCATAAGTCTGTCCTCCACCAAGAGAGATCGATCAGCGATGTGTCCTGACTTTTCAAATATGCTTTTCCGTCAAAAATTGATGTTTGGCCACTATCTCGTCGAGCTAGACTCGAAAGTTTTCGACGCCGAGGCCTTCGAAAATTGATTGTTTAGAAGAAGTCGTAACCAACTTCCAGATGCAGGTTTGACTGTTTTATCATCATTTTAGGGAGATTCCTGAGTAATGGTGTCATTCCCATCGCCGCTGGACACCTTATGATTAGTAGGCAGACTGAAAATTCGACTAAGCTCACAATGAAAGTAACTGAAAGGTCGGGCTTCCGGAGGAAAAAACAGATTGAAGAACCGCTAGTTCTTAGCAGGCAACTAGAAAATGAAAAATAAACAAATTCGTGAAGAAACACGATAAGTCTTTCAGACAGCCCAATAGCGGGTTGTTTAGAAGAGGTCATTAAGTATATGGTACTTCACTGATCAATTTTCCCGAGTGGAAACAGAGGTGAAGCTAATGACCGGTCTGACTAGTTTTTATCGACTGAACATCCCAGTTCGGATACCTAAAATTCACCGAGATTGCGGTGAGTAAGGAAAAGAAATGAAGCTCCGCAGAGTAGATACTCGAGTGAACATCACGCATCAGCAAGGAACCTTATTGTTAGGAGAGGAACATTCCATCTGAACAAAAACGACATTACTTATCGGACAACCTAAAATTTGGCAGGGATCATTATAAAAGGAAGTTTTGCTTACTAACATCATTCTTTACTCCACGCACTTTAATACGTATGCACTTTTATTATACTAGGGCTATGAGCCACTATTTTGGATAACGATGGACATGCAGACTCCATTTGGCGAAATTATGAAACTCACACAACTCTACACGGGAATAGACCATAGAGCTTACTGGTAAATCTTCACTTTTCAAGAATCACAACGTTTATGAATCTATCAGGTTGTTGCATTATAAATGTCGCTTTAGGAGCAACAGTTCGCCAGCTTCAAAAAGAGAGGATACTACGTTGTTGTGTTAGGCTTCGTCATTCCTCACGTAAAGACTCGATGCCCATCTGGAAGAATCTTAGCAACTGTGCGCAGACAAACTTGAGAATCTAGTGCCCAAATGTCTTGCTCTTCCAGGACCGTTCCTCCTTCGTAAAGTGCCGCTTCGGCTCGAATAAGCAGAAGTTAGATAGAGGGTGAGAAGAGGTATTTAGCGGAGAACTCAAAGGTCGTCAGTCGATCTCGCACCTTTTTGCTGGTATTTTTTTTCGTAAAATGCAGCTTGGACGTCGTGAAGTAATTTCATGAAATCATTGTTCTTCTTCTTCGCCGAGCCAATGCACGGCATGATGTAGGTCGCTTTCTCTTAATAAAAGCCTGCTGTGACAGTCTAAGCTGGAGTCAGCTCTTTAGGATGTCATTGAACATTCACGTGCACACCCACGAATTTCGATCAGCCATCGTTTGAAGTAAAAAAATCAACAAAAAACAAAAGGGTGGTGGTAGTGAGTAGCTGCTTCCATATACTAGATTTCCACTTTCAAATGAATGCTCAAGAGCTTCTTGAGGTTCAAACCAACTCAAAAGGGTGAAGTTAAATCTGTGCTACATTTGTAATGCAACAACCTAATAAAACCTTAGATACGAGAGCATCAAAGCTCATCAGCAAAAGGCCTACTCAGTACTTACAGGTTTTACTGCCATGGATGGATACTGCTCGAGTATCACACCCCTGATTCCCTTCGTTTACGGAACTATGACGTCATCACAGTATGTTCTCTTCTGCTTGAGCGGCTTTTCCACTTCACCGTACCCGATTCCTACATATGCTAGCGGATAGGCACTGATTTGGCGCATATTTGTGGTCGATGTGAAGTCAGCAGTTGCAGCCTTTCAGACAGCTGATATAGCGGTGATGAGCAGTTTCTGATACAATAGCAAGCTTGGGTGAATGTACGAAATCCGATTCGGGATATCGTAGCGACATCATTTAACCATCGTGGTGTATGAGCTACCTAGTATTTTTGCTCCAAATATATTCAGAACTGTCCAGATCCCTGCAGCATCTGCTGTACTTTAAGCTATCCTGAAGTTCGAATTTCAGCTGGTGCCAGTAATGTCGCATCCAATCGTAGAGACAACCACTTTTAGTCCAGCAGCAAGGAAAGCACCGTGTAAGAAAAGGAATAGGTCTTAATTCTACTGTATGTCCCAAAAATTATTCCAACTTAAACTTTCATTACCTTATTTTTACCTCACAACTTTACCTTTTGTCAATAGTGGTGTGCCGGGAAAAGCTAATCCATTAATGTGCTTTTAATCATCAATAGTTTAACTTTTGAAATATTTTACTATTATGTTATCCCCAATAAATATGTAAATATGCTATGGATTTCGTGACAAACACACAAATGGACACACACGCACATAGTAGTACCTAGTGAAATATATTTAGCAGGATTAGCGGCCGCTGATTAGACACGTGCTTCAATCCTTGCAAATAGGCCTCTTGACAACTTCACACCTTGAAGAGACAGAAAGTTCATGAGCTCAGCGAAGATTCAAGCAGACACATCTGAAGCTGTGTCAGTGCCCCTGCCCCAACCCCGCACACTTCTGCCATAGATATCCACAGATAAGCTAAAGGAAGAAATCACGGTTCCCGACGTAAACTTCAGCGATTCACGCGAGACACGTGGTTCACGATTTTTTGGTTCTTTTTACATATACCTCGTCTGAAATTTAGCTTCTCAGAAATTGACGAAAGAAGTGAACTCAGCTCGCTGAGTTCTATTAGGATTCAAAAGTTTTCAAAAGAAAGCTCATTCATCGCGTGCACTCGAGTTTCACAGCGATAAAGACCGTATGTGATGCGTACATAATCCCAGTCATGCAATCTGATCGCTCCACAACAGGGTGGGTTTCTACACTTGCCCCAGAACGCGCTACGTAGTTGACAACGTACACTACAATGTCAGATTTATTGATAATTTTTGGGACCTCCAAAAGAGGGATAGCACATGGGACGCATAATGCCTACTGAGAGAAGTCGCGTCTTCCATTGATAGGCATAATGCTCTAACGCGCTTGCTGATAAGCCGGAAAGGATGATTCGCGGTAAAGTTGAATACCACGCATACTAGCAGCTCAGCCTTCCTGGAGCGGTCGATGGTCATGGAGGGAACAGCGTATCAGGATAAAAATCACGTATCAGTGAGTTTGCAATTATTTTTCAGTTCGGTTGCAGCCAAGAAAGCTGGAAGGAGGGGCGCGGCAGTGGAGCGTTGGCACAAAATACTTTACATAGAATATGTGTTCGGTCGATTTTGTCCAAGCCAAGCTTCTTTTTGGCGAGACGGGTCATGTGGTGACGTGCTCACCTGCATCGTATTATGTCAATTTTTCGTGACTCGCGGAACCAGCACCCAGCAATGTTATAGGATCCCATGCCCCATAATTCCGGGGAAATTTTCGGAATCAGTTTTTTTCATGTCAAATCAGTGCCATTATGAAATGAGTTGGTACGTCAAAGAACCCATCAGAACCTCTAGCCAAGGTGTTTCAGTAGATCAAATGGCAACGGAACAATCAAGTAGGAATCAAAATAGATCAACGGCCAGAGACAGCGATTATGTTCACCCTCTTTCATAGGAGAGCCTTACGAGGAGCGCAATAGGCAAGACCAGCGCTATGTTTGCGCCAGTCTTTGCTACTGATCGGGCTCTGAGCTATTGACTCAACAACATCGGCTGAGAAGATACGAGCTGCAAAGTTCAACCTACTACTGGACCTCCAGTCCCTTTCGATGAGCACCCTTCGCGCTATAAATTGGAAGTGTATCTGGGCGCTATTATGAAGAAACTGTAGCAAACATTTGTACGCAACCTATGCGCCATCTATCGCCACCTGAATGGAATGAAGTGTAGCAGAGTGAAGTCTTGATGGAAACAGATGCATCGACTGACCATGACCGAGAAGCATGCCAATTTTCATTCCGCGGTCGTGTAGACTGAATATTCCCCAGCTGATCATCACTGCAGATGGGATGCGAGACAAGAGTCCCCATAAGGTCGCCGCGCAAACGAAAGTAGGTCATCGCACGCGGCGGCTATAATGTTCTTGCAGGTTGAAACGTGGCAATTCGCTGGGACTGAGCCAAACAAATTCAGATATGGGGGCTGCACAGACAGACCAAAAAGCGTTGTTTCGATTGTTTCCTGAACTTGGTAAATTGCCATGACTCAAACTTCACAAACGCCGTTGACGTCGCGCGCGGTGACCTTGTGTTGGCGCGACAGTCGCTGAGGACTCTTGACCGTCTCCCCTGCAGATGAGTCGAGAGTTCATCACGATAACAACACGCGGCGAGCCTGGTGGCTGCCTCGCAGTAGGGACCCATCACCTCAAACAAAGCTCGAGCTCTTTTATCGGAGAATGATATCCCTGGCTTAAAGGATTCGCTGGGTATCTCTTCTTGAAAACCACTATGCAGATCTCATGGATTTTTGATTAGTCGTTTGTCAGGAATGATAAAACTTGAAGAAATGAAAGTGTCGAACATCCGCCAGAAAATCATGGGACAATAAAGATGCATGTTGAAATCTGAAGGTACTTGAAAGGAGATCAGACTGAAAAACAACGAAAACAGCTGGAGAAGCCTTGCACCAAGTGCCTGTTGTCACCTTTTCGACGGAAGCCAAGCAAGTTACTCGGGACCACAATTACTTTCTGCAATCGCCGTTTACCAGCAGCTGTGGATTTGCGTCAGACACGCAGGGTCTAACAACTGCCATAGTTCGGGCCTTTCAAACTATCGGGGCTGAGACAACGCCTACAACACGATGTGTTTGATCACGACTGAACGTCTGACACATCCTGCTTCGTGGAAATCGATAATCCGGCCATCTCGGTAAGGCGTCACCGGGTATGTGAAGGGCGTTAACTGGAGCTAGTTGACTACGGAATTCCCGCCGGATCGACGCAGGTCGGTAGCCGAAGCGAGCTCCGAAAGGTGGCCTCTATCCGAAGATTCTGCTCTTCGTTTCTTGCAGTGCCTCATACGGGCCTCAAAGATGACCTTACTGCTAGCTCAACATCTCTGCCTGCAACCACTTATGGATTTTGCAATGTTTTGTCCTCCTGTAGATGAATCTGTCTCACTGGATGACAACTCCAGAAAACATATCTGGAATCAACACCAGAGTACAAGAGTAGGGCTTCCTCAATCTTCCCCAACCTTACACTCATATGATCTCGCACGAATCGATGTCCACGCCTCTGCTCAACTTCTAGAGGAACAAAGGCAAAAGGATGGCGAACATCCCAAACCGGGCTGTCGATCACTCCTTGCGTTCAAAATTGCGCAATCACTAGGAAAAATCTTGGATGTAAGAAAAGCTATAGAGTCCCAAATATTGGTAACTATGACTAAACCTACAAAACAAAATGTAATAGAACTACCAACATCAACGTCTTCTGTTAAGGTCGTACTCAGCAAGGTTCTTCCGACTGGTCATCTACCGGTGAGCGTGTTCTATACTTCCAGGGTTGCGGAAAACTATTGACTCTCATCGAGTAGAATAAATTTTTGAAAGAAATTAGTACGTGTGATTAAGGATTTCGAAGAAGCAATTGCAAAAGACAAACGTGGCTCCGGCTAACTTGCGCTCGAATGCTCAGACACTCCTTGCGTCATTGGCTTACCTTCTTGTCGAGGCCAGCAGTCATTCATCTATAGTCATCAGTACAAGTCGGTAACTTTGGAAGCTGGTTGCCGGTAATAGACGTATCTTCACTATGCAACGTGAGAAAGCCAACTTTAGGCAAAGGAGGAGGTCTCCCCGAGTTGTCATCAGTGGAGTGCCTGTGATTCCAAGCTGCTCTGTCCTTCCGCTGCTCCCCATCTGGGAGCAGCCGTTCGGCCAGACCCGACTAGGACACGTTGGCGCAGGGAGCCCGGAGAAGCATCCCAAGCCCAACTGAGGACCTGTCGCGCCATCCATCTGGTGGGGTCCACAATAAGTGGTGGGCCAATGCGCCAACCATCTGGTGGACCTCACTTTCGAGAGCGGTGACCAGGGGGGTCCACAATAAGTGGTGGGTCAATGATCCAACCATCTGGTGGGCTTACCTTTGGGAGCGGTGACCAGAGGAGTCCACAATAAGAGGTGAAATGCGTCAATAAACATGAGTAATTATTTCTGGCATGCAGCTGTGTGTATCAGGGGCAGCAGAGCTGTACACCTGGGCTAGCCAGTCGGGCGCTGTTGGCTGAGGGAGATGCGGGCCGGTGATATCCATGTCCCTGAAAAGCTTTGGTCCGCTTCTCCCGGGTATTCGCAGGAGAAGGGTAGTGACGGTACGGCAGAAGGACCTTGTTGGAGACTGCTACGTCGGGTACCGCCCACGTGCGACAACATAAGATGCTCAGTTAGCACGCTTTTGCCCATTCCACAAGACGTGTGAACTAGCAAGAAAAGGTACGAAATAAATGAGAGCGAGGACCACTCCAATGTGATGTTGCACTGGAAACCCGTTTGTCTGTAAGCGGCCCCGTTATAATGGGTTGGCTTTCGCAAATGGCAGTGAGCACAGAAGGTTCAGCGTATAGAGCCTATTCTCGGCGACTACCCAGGGAATAACGTTGTCTTTGATGTATTCTGCAGTTGGTTTTCAACATTTTCGAATTAAACCTATCAGTTTCACGCCGCTTTTTCGGTACTATCTTGCAATTCTATGCGTCAGTACTTTCCCGCACCCTGCACAGTTCGTGTTTACTGAAGCTCTTTCTTTTCTGTGTGCATTATCATTGAGCTTCAGTACTGCAAATGAAGCTCAATGCTTATGCTGAATGTTTGAGTGAATTGTCAATGAATTTTTCCCTTTCAGGAGTCGACCGCCTCTACAGAGGTAAGATATTGTTGTTCTCTACCGAAATTTGTAACCAGTTAGGATCTATTGTACAATAGCTACTACTTTGAGTCGGTTACGCAGGGAGACCTACCGAGTAGCGAGACTAGCCTACTTCTTGACATGAAAATTTCCTTCTATGATAAACTATCAGTACTTCGTGTCACGTCCTCCCATTCTGAGCATGATTAATGATCACACTGTTATTTACCTCCAATTTGTTAGACCCCGCTCATAGAGTTCGGACAAAGCGAAGGTAGTCAGCACTGAAGTTTTTGCCATTGTAAGTAGCAGCGAAAAATTACGGAATTCTGGCGGGGACAGCGCTAGCCAAGAAGGTACAATCCATGTTTATTGGCCTTGTGACTGTAGGATCACCGCAAAGTACAGGGTGGCCGAAAAGCATAGGACGCGACTTTGACCGCCTGCTGGCACTTGGCCGTGAAGTACTTTCAGAGTGTTTCGAAACTATTCGAAAGCTCTGAAATTATGTAAGAACCACCATAAGTTGTTTGGTCCAAAGTTTATCTCAACTTTCGCCATGAAGATTTTTCTGCATCGACCCATTTCAAAGAGGCTGCTCAATGACGGTCTCTGAAATTGCAACTCCAGAAAAAGACTCGGTATTCCCTATTTAACTCTTTGAAACATGTTCGGTGCTCACAAGGTTTAAGCAGACGTCTCCGGGACTGCAAAAAGTGGAGGTCTAAGAACGGTGCACACTCAGAGGATTGATACAATCATCCAGAAGAGGATGGCTCACAATTGTGAAGCTAGCGTGAGTCACATTGCTTTTGATCTCAGAATCTGCCGTCACCGTTTCCAGAAAATCTTGAGAAGCAGTCATTATTCGAAAAGGTTATCAACTCCTAAGAGTTACTAACTATAACTAACCTGGAGTGGACCTCTTCTACTCTTGCGGT
>KZ347819.1:2467-13922 GCA_002352805.1 Teladorsagia circumcincta | reverse complement strand
CTCTGCAAACATATTCTTATTGCAATGTTGCAGCGCGCCTGTTCAAACCTACGCAGTAAATGACGTCATCTCCATGTGATGAAAAACAAAGGAGTGGACGCGTGAGCGAGCCAATCTCCTAGAAACTTCATGACCTTTCCAATGAACCTCCAACTGTGAAACCTTTCGGCACTTTGCCGCTACAAAAGTCATCAGTGGCAAAGTAAAACTGTGGCATAATGATAGGACCTTTCTTATGATTCGGCGAATTGATTTACACCAACACGCGCTCACTATACGCGACTCGAGACATTGTTGAGTTTGTGTGACACCACAACTTTCCAGTGATTCCAAAAAATGTGTCCTGATGCTGGTTACATAGTTTTGGAGTTTCTATTTGGGAGGAGGGCATAGCGGCAAGTCCTGATGCTGGTTATGTACTTCAAAAATTTACACTCGAGAAGAGGGCATAGTGATAAGAGGGCTGCCGCGGAGCCCTACACTAGGAATATGGGCGGTCGGCGGTGTTCGGTTCAGCACTCTTATCCTATCAGTAGAATTTAATTTTATTCAGACCCAAGTACAGTGGAAGGTTTACCTGGCCTGAGCGACATTCGTTCAAAGATTAGCACTATCTTTCCTCCGCCCTTTAGTTGATCCGATGCAATCCTTTTACTTTGACACGCCAACAACGGCCTAACGCGAATGCGCGTCGGACATTGCAGACCGCATTGGACATTTTGACGCGTATGCGCGTCAGACTTTGTCATTCATATTTTCGCACATGCATTCCCTCTTCTCCAATTTTTCTTACTTATTTAATGAACAATACTTTGACCTTAGTAAAAACCACATGGCCGCTAGAGTGGTCGGATATGCTTTGATTTAGTAAAAGTTTTCTGAAACGACAAATTTTTCCGTTCAATACTTTTCAGCTTTCCTTTCACTGCCACAAACATTCATATGAAAGATTAAAGCACAAGTAAACACCAAACTCAATGGATGAAGAAATATGCGCTTTTGATGGAATAACCTTGACAAAATTGCTTCTTATGTCATTCTTAGCAAACGTTGAGAGTATTTGCTCCTCCATTGCCACCGCGCGTTTTTTTAGGGACAAAACCCTGCGGCTATATCTCTATTTAACCTCCAGGCTTCACGATTGGTGGAATGACTCTGGCGCGCTCGCAAAACGACCCCTGTCCCACGCAGCCAAAAATGCCAAATCGTTGTCGTATGGAGAATAAAAAACGCGACGGGATGCGCTTCCTCAGGCTCATCATCCCCAGCTAACCCCAAGAAAGTGGGTAAAAGACGACTACGTATCACATAACCCTGCAGCGGAAAGTGGAAAGTTTTGATGACAGGTTCGTTGTTGTTTACAATGCAAGTGTTGTCCGGCAGGTAGCAAATGAATTGGGCCGCTACCTGCTTGGCAGGGCTACCAACGACCAATACCACCAACCAATTCACGCAAAAGGAAACGAGCAGGACAACGCCTCCTGAAGATCAGCGACGGTGACAACGATGATAGAGCAAAGCAATGAGACAGGAACAAGCGCTTGCGACACCAGAGAAAGCTAGATGTAGAAAAGGTAGGTGTGTTGAAGCTCAAACCTATTACCCCTTATTGGCGTGTGCAGTCCGACTGCACACCCTTGCCGGCGTTCTATAACTGTTGCCCTAGTTTAAAAACAATTCACGGTACAACTACAGACACTCGATTTCACCCAAAGACTATTTGAAAAGTACTGTAACGCAATATCACAGTAGTGACTATCAGTACAGTCGTGCGTTTCAACGATTCTTTTTTCTGATTCGCTTCTGTGAACTGTTCATGTTCGAATGTAAGATAATGCTCGTTTTCAGAGGAACATATGCTAAAGAAAACAGACGACCAAAGAGAGAAACATAAAAAAAGATTAATAGCTATGAATACGGTGTAGCGATACTGTAGACAAACCGACGGCACTAAAATCGACGGGAGATCTATTAGCCCCACAAAAAGAAAAGAGAAAGGTGAATGCGGTGATAGATTGTCAATGGATAAGCCCGAATGTGAAGCAGGGGAAAGCTTGCAGGAAGTCAAAAAAGGAAGCAGCTGAAAAATCTCAGAGTCATCTCAAAGTTGGCTGTTGCGAGTAAACTCTGAAGAACGCAAGGGCTAAGAGAAGAATAAAGAAAATCGATCAAGACAAAAAGTAAGAATAGAGTAAGAAAAATGATAACATTTTAGGGAAAGGAGACAAAAAAGAAAAGGTCTGCAGAGATACACAAAAGATAAGCCGAACCAAAAAACGAAGATAAATTAAAGAAATCATACACAAGAACAGCAGACGATAGCCAGAGGGTGGGATAATGTCAGAGAGGACAACAATAAAATGAAACACAAAGGGATTGGAATGAGAAGAAAACGAGTGCCGAAGATGAGATGAAGGTAGACAAGATTGCATTGCAAACTACAAAAAATAATTCGCTACAGCTGTGTTTGGAAATGAGAGCAAAGTTCACCCGTTATGAGGTGTTTCACCACTCATGGGCAAAAAAACATGCGGGGGTTGCCCACAGCCGACCACCTGACTCAGCAGCAGCTGGGTCATCGCCAGCACTTCATTTCGTTTTTAGCCAGCATTTCCAGAGAAAAAAAAACAGAGAATCCAAAAAAAGGAGGAAGGCATGGGACACTTTCTACTCAGACTGTTGCACTTTATTTCTATTTACAATTACATCGTTTTGTTTACATTAACATTGTTTTGTTTGGTAGAATTTGAGAAACTAGAGAATTAGGTGATCGAGTTTAAAAACTAAAATAATTTTATTAAACAGATTAGTTCAACTGGCGCTACTTCCAAGGAATTTCTACAATTATCAAAAGAACTTACGTGGACCAAGTATTGTCTGAGCTCGAGTAAGAAGACGACCGTTACGTAGCAAACTTTTCTGGAAACAGACAAAATAGAATTCAGAAAGAAACTGAGCCGGTTAAGTGACATGAAAAAAAGACTGAACAGTGACAAATCCCGCCCATCATTACGCAATTGGAAAACAAAACCACTTCAAAAAAAAAAACGATGACTTCACATTGGATTGCGAAACTCACATGGTGGACAGAGAAATGAGTCATTCATGATCAAAAAAAATTACCGGCGCATCAACAGCGAAAGAGGCAGTATACAAACAATTATGCAATCCACGTGAGAACTAAATGTGATGAAACTTATCTTACTCATGACACGACTCTCCGGTATCTCTCGCCTTACGCGGGTTATTTTCCCCAATAGTGAGCGTCGAAGGTGAAAAAAAAGAAGACAAAAAGGAAATGAAAAAGACAGACAAAGCACCGGAGAAAAGAAGACCAGCTAAACCTTGAAGAAAACAGTTACTATAACTTTTTCCATACCATGTTCTGGAAGGAAAGTGGTTTTCAGGACAAATAGTCACATACAACGCGAATTAACCATATTTCAGGGCATAGCTCAGGTAGAATTTCAAACTTATAGAGCGAGCAAAAATTCCTAGCAAAAATGTAGTACCAAGATGCATGAATAAAAGGTACGATTCTATTGTTGAGGGTTCAAAAATGATTGAGGACAGAGTAGAAAGCTGCGCAGAGAGAGGAGGAACCACACATGTGATGCGTTTGTGAAAAAGCCGCCGGGGGCAAAAGGAAAATATGACGAGCAAACTGATAAGGAGTGAGGAAGCTCTTACCGATGACGCACAGAAGTGCGAAAACAACCACCACAGTGACAATTTGATTTTTCTCATTATGCTATGTTCGACGAAAGGACGCATGACATACAGATTAAAGGTGTAGCTTCAGCTGGGCACATGGTAAGACAATATAGACAATGGAGTAGGAGCCGCCCCAAAATTTCACAAAAAGCAAAAATGCATACAGAGCTCTTATAGCACTACTGAATGGAAGAAACGAGCTTCCTTACAAAGAGATCACTGATGTCTCTGCAAAGTCGATGAACTACAAAGATTGTGGCTAATAGTCCAAATTAGCCACAATCTTTGTAGTTCATTGACTTTTAAACATAACGCTGATACAACCAGAAAAATGCAATGCAAAAAAAAAACAGTCCTCGAACCAAAACATAAGAGACACGAAATGACAGAACAGATAGGTACCAGATCTTACCTCGTTCCAGTCATCGAAGAAACCATGTCTAGAACCCTCAACACACTTCGAAGCACCGCCTTCTATGTCATCGTCTGTGTACTCAGTCGCAGTTTGTTCGTGATTTCCACGAGTAAATGTTAGTGTAGTAGCGTTAGTTCCACTCAAATCCATCATTTCCACGTCGCTGAAACTCAAAAAAGTAGTGAGCTATGTAGGAATGGCATGTCTAGTCAACTCTGATGAAGTTCTTCGTTAAACAGCGGTGATAGGTTATAAACCAGAAAAAAAAACTCACTTGTCTTCGTCTATATACTTCATATCTTCTCTTTCGTACCGCACTCTAGAATAGGAATAGAAATAATGATTTACGCTGAAAGCGAAATTCAATAACCAAGTACTTGAGGTCTGAGTTGAAAAAGTATAGCTGAGAATGGTGCTTTGAAAACTGCGACGCGACGAACAAAAAAAAACACTTGGTTGTCATAATGCGAAAGTTCTAGAAAATAGCCTTTCTGCACACTTCGGAACTCAGGAGACTATCACTTCACTATATAAACCACAACTTTGGTGTGTCAGTTTGTCTGTATGTCATTCTGTCCGTCCGCAAAATCCAAACCACTAACAGAATTAGTGGGCTCAAAGGGCTGTGATGTTGACGATGATCATGATTGTGATAATGCCCATCCGCCATATAAACACCGATCGAGCACACTCAGTCTCATTCCACTGGTGCTGCCGTGGCAGCTGGAAAGAGGGAGGGCAGAAGGGGGCGGGCAGGAGAGAGGGAGACAGCCTTTTCAAGAGTAAGGCCCATACCCACACTTCAACCGATGCCGTGATTGTGATAACACCCAAATCCTTCTAGTTTATGAACCACCAACTTCGTGTGTATGTGTGTATGTCCGTCCGCAAAATGAAGTGAGTGATAAGGCACTAATGGAGAAAACAATCCGCTAACAATCTGGGTAGCTTGTAGGACCTGCGCTAACTGGAGAGCAACGGAGGAGGGGGATAAGGTGAGGAGGGGATAAGGTGAGGAGGAGGAGCGCCAAGCTTTGCAGGGAAGGGAGTTCCGGCGGTTGCCGGGGGGCCAATCTGGTAAATCAATAAATAACGTACATCGGTAGACAGTACCAATGAAACTCACGGTTTCTTTTTGGTAGAAGTAAAAGCCGAGAATGCCTCTATCCTTCTTGTCATAAACGAATCATCAAACGTTGTACACTTTCCTAAACAGACAGCAAGCAGTAACAGAAGATTGAATGACAAAAGGAACATGGATTTGTGCCACAGAGAAAACTAAAATCTTTGGGGGTTTCCAAGAAAAAAAAATGATGACGAACGTAAAACTTTTCCGTGGAGCATATGCAGAAACTGAATATCTACGGCTCAATTTATGCTGAACGTATGGGCAGAGCCAACGGAACAGATATGAGTCATTTAACAGTTGCGGCTATATATTTGCACTCAAATGTCACAGCCTGTTATGGAAGAAAATGGTTTTGAGAAAGACTGTGGTGAACTAAAAGTGACGCAGATCACAATCGCAATATGAACTGCAAAGTGTATCTCAGTAAAAACCGCCAAAACCGTAGGGAGTGAGACAGATAATATCGATTTTGCGAAGGTGGAAGAATTACTGCTTTATTTCCTGAAGTTTCGCTTGTCATTGTCACAAACATTTTGATCGGGATCTGTAGGTAAATTCTTGCATAAACGGATAAGACAAATTCAACATTGTCCAATAGAGGGGTAGGGGTTCTCATTAGTGAGATCAAAGTAATCAAACAAGTGATACGGAGATGGTGAAGATATAAGGAAGTGAGAAGAGGTTATCTTCAACATAACAGGAGTTCAGAGTCCGTTGCCGTGTTTAATACTCGACACTGAACCCGTCTCTTGGCAAAGCTTCCAAAATTTGTCTTTCGTACGTGAGTCAACTAGTCTCTGGAATATCCAGCAGGGAAGGAGCAGCACTCTACGCTCTCCAGTATCCAGCTCTCTTTCATACACTTCCATTAGATCGCGAGTTTTGCCTTCAGTACAAAGTAAATAAACTTGAGTTATAAGACAGCATCCAGAAAAGGAGGGGTGGGGTGGAGGAGTAGTACGACAGTTGCTCTCGCCGACAGAGATTCCACTTTGGAAAGTTTCCAAGGTGTGTGAATCATTTCGTTTCCGTGAATCTCAAATCTTCCCACTTTTGAAACCTTATCCGTGAACGATGTTGAAATGGATGCTCTTTCGAGCTTTCGATAGGTTTTTTCTCGACCCCTTGTTGATGGCTCCAACGTCAATACGCGCTGCGATCTGATAAAATTAGTCCGCAATCATGATCTGGATTTAACGGCTTTCTTGTATAGTGAATACAAGATAGTAAGGTTGATACGTATCACTCGCTTCAAACAAAAGCAAGATTGTAGGGTATGACCGCGGCCTTCTGCTTTTTTGCAGCGGCTTGCCAATATTCTAAGGTCAAAGTGCGCGATCGCGACAAGCGTGAGTAAAGCGTCCTTTTTTCACATTACAATAGGATTAGGTGAGTAGATGATGAATCCTTTTATTGGAACCATCCTTCACTTGATGAAGTGCTCATGACCAACTGTCCCGCTTTCTGTAGCTGCTACCACAGCAATTCTCAGTTTTAGTGATAGAAAATACTCGCTACTGAGATAAATTTGGTTGTCTCAGGTCTTCGCCCATTTGCCAATTTTTTTTTCGAATCCACTTTCCTCTTTAGCCCAGTCAGCGATTTTCATGTGCCCTATCACAGTCGTCAAATACTGTCTAACAAGATAACTTGCGGATGCCGATTGCCAAGGAATCATGAGCTTTCGAGACAAAAAACTCAAAGGTCTGCTTCCGAGTAGTTCGGATCATGAAGTTCTCCCTCTTTCAGTTGAATCAATAGTAACGTATGCAGACGGTACTCTGTTGGGCCGGATCTGCTGAACACAACTGGCGAGGAAGAACGTCCCTAAGGGGATTGAAGGTTTTTGCTGGACCGTCTTTAGAAGTCCTTGACGGTCGTTGCCTGGATAACGTGAACTCTGTAACGTTTCCCAAGCAAATTGCTGAAGAACCCGTCCGCTCGTCCACATTACCGAACTACAACACCACTGCAATTCGCTGGTAGGAGCTGCCGGTTAACGAATCGCTCCTAGCTCAACCAACTCTTAAAGTTGCCTCGGATATGCACTGCTGGAATCGACGTTGGAACCTTTGATTCTACGCGTCTGAACCAATGGCGCTTACGGCTGTGGTTAACGTGAGGAACCCACTTCTTGCTACCACCAACAAAGTAGTCGGATCAAACGAGATACAGATGGTAAATCAAAAGTTTATGCAAAATCCGAAGGTTTTTGAAGGATGTTGCCACCCGGATCACAGACTCTCGTTTTGCCATGATTACTCTTCTTCTTAAGGAGCTATTGAGAAATGGCTATTGTCCTCTGATAACTGTGGAAAAGCTGTGACTGCTACCGTGCATAGCACCAGAGTGTTTCCAAACAACTCCAGAGGACACTCGTCACTAAGTGTAACAAGCCGACCAACTTTGGGCTTTTTTCTCGACTTTCTGGGATCGGCAACCGAATGTTTGCCATGTAGAAGACCCTCTGGAGTTCCATCGCAAGACGTAGGGTTCCTACCGCACCGCTTCCACTGACGCGTTTTCTGGGTTTTGGAATCAAGAGAGGGCAAACATGCTTCACTCAAAGTCGATTTTCTCAGCCATAATCGGCGGAAAACCCTGGAGATCATCGATCGAGGTTTACGTAAATTTTACAATGGATGTTCAGAAGTTAACCCTGGAGATTTACCAACATAAACATGAAAATGGGCAAAGACTTTTGGGACAACCTGATATTTACAAAAGGACCGTGTCTTCGAGAATCTATTTCGAGAGCCCTCAGTATATTGTTCTGGGTGACAAGGGATTGGAATAGGAACAAAATAACTCATTTCAAGTAAGTTTTTGCTCATTTAAAGATGTATGCTACTTAAAGGCAAGCTCCGCGATAAAATGAGGATGGAAAGGGGTAGGCATTGCCACTTTTCTCGCATCACTAAAAGAGTTAGATGTCACGGAATCCTCTCCAATGCGACGCGATGGCAACTGCACCCGCGCTCTTCCTGCGGCATCACGTGCCAGCCGACAACAGAAGGCGAGGCTTGCGAGCCAAGGTGTGGATTGCGGGTCAAGCGAGCTTCTGCTTCCTTTGTCTCGCATTTTTAAGCCACAAGAGGGGCGGGACATTAACTCTGGTCCACTTGTCTACTACTCTAGGAGATGGAACAGGTGGGCTTGCCTAATCACGGAGCGTGCCTTTAATGATGGTTAATAAACAATTTCATAATAACAATAGTGGAGAATCTAGACCAAAGTAAGTACCCAGGAATCTTTCAAAAGATAATTACAGCAATCTGAATTTCGGAGCCGCTATTACTCTCAGTTGTGACACTGATATAAGGGACTAATAGTAGTGATAACTAGGCAATCTACAAGACAGCTTTTGGTGTACAGAAACTTTATCCGACCGTAGATATGATTTAAAAAGAGAAAGCAATCTCAAAAAGCTTGCTCACCAATTTTATAGTCCATAAAGCTGTTGTTGGCCTTTATTTCGCCTACCAACTTCTCCAGACATGACTGCGCCGCAGGGGTCAATTTTTCTTGTTCGCGTCCACAAGTTACCACATCAGCTCCAGCTCCGGGTGATACTCCTCCCGATTCCTGTTGAAAATGCAGAAGTTATTACGTGTTCTAGCAGACAAATCAAGAGAGAAGTGGTAGAAACGATTCGAAATTTTCAACGATTTGAGAGCAACCACCCAGGAATCAGCTCACACAGAGTACCCCTACCCAAACACGAATGGCAAAATCAGCATTTTGAACTGAGAAACCAAAGTGAGTCACGCTGCCCCATATCAAATAATCAGAATCATTTTCATAACCGTTTTCTAAAGGGCACGGAAAAGAGGAGCTCGAAATTGGAGCGCGTTTGCTTGAATTTTCATTTCATAAGGGTTGTTTTGAAATTGTTGAAATTTTTCAAGGTGTAATCACATTGTGAGTGTTGTCACTGTAAGTGCTTATACTACGATTGACGGCCAAAAGTAGCAGCTGAAGACGAGTCAAGACACGATTTTCAAATGACTACTAAAGTTTCCACTCGAATATCGGACAACGACAACTTATTGATTAACAATTAAACGTTCTACTGCAAACTGACCACAAAAACAATCCGTCACTTGTGCGGAATAATAATGCCATTAGAAGATTACACTCATGCCACGATGTAAGTATACATTTCTATTAAGAAAGGCGATTCAAATAACTCGCAGGCGATATTATTGACAAAAAATGCCAAGTGGTGCCAGTACTGGCATGCTTAACTAACAGGCTAATGCGAGCTACTTGGACCGACAAGATATCTCCTTCAACCGATTTTTGCAGGTACGCAGTGCGATCCAACATAGCGATGAGGGAAATGGCGGCGGCGGCCACAGCTGCAGTCTCGCGAAGGTACATATACTTTGATCCCCACGACTGGGCAGGTCGTACTTGCAAACTCAACAGTACACGTACGTTGATGCCAATAAAACAATATCACGTGCCCCTTGGATGCTTCACGCAATCTGAAGCCACGTTTACTGTGCTGTTCTGCTGCCACTGCCATATGGTAACTGTGTGATACAGAACATGCAACATAGAAATATTTTTGTATTACTTGTTTCGACCCCTCTCTCTGAAATGTGAATAGTTTCTCATAAATCGTTTCGAAAAGCTTGCTTGCAATATCACCTATTTTACTCTATTCCAAGATGTGATGTTGTTTTTAAAGCGATCAGGAATGAGTCACATTGCTTCTAATGACCATAAAAGCGCTGCTAATAATGGGCGACAGAGCCTTCAGTTCCTAAGGCAAAGAACGTCATGCCGATATCAGACTTTAGAATCGCTTCACTCGTAAAGCTGCCACGAACCTTATGCGAACATAGCATCATGAATATCAGTTCGGATATGACAAGTGAAGAAAAAAGAAAGGAAGAGAAACGGCCATTCCTTCAAGTTTTGTCGAAGATTTCATATGGAATCACAATTTTCAGCAATGGTTATCGGCCAGCCGCAGTACCGAGTACTTGGCGATAGCTGTGAGGGAACCTTGGCCCAGAAAGGTGCCCTCAATTCTAAGACAGCGCCGCTCTCTTTCTGCGACTTTAACACGTTCGACAGTGCAATTTTTACTTTTTGGGCACAGGGACAAGCACTGTTATTCGAATGCTTCCTCACTCTGCCTCACACGGCAACTTTTTTTTGACAAAAAGCTGAGAACAGCTTCAGAAGCTCCCATGAGATGAATAGGGTAAAAATAGAGTCTGGCTGAGGGGAGAGGGGACTACATTGTGCTCTACTATACCGAAGATACAAGGAGGAGCGAGTATACACGTAACGAGCCATTTGAGACATACTTATAAGCAACGTGTAATGAGGAACTACTACTGAGGTGTTTTTACTCTATAGCCTTTAGGGAAACATTCTTATACAGGAGAAGGGACATTTTTTGCCAATGCTTCAGGAGAGCCGAAGGAGTGCTCCCTAGCGTTAAGAATAAGGGCCATATGCTATCCTCCCCGAAGGTGTTACGGGACGAAATTCCTTTGAATTTTCTCCGTCTTCCCAACTGGGATCGTCCTGATAAAGGGCCTACATTCGAAGCAGCAATGTCAGCTGGATTTTTACCTCTGACACTAAAGCTGTAGAACGATGCGCTAGCCTTAATCAAAAACATAAGAAGTGCGACTGAACAAAAAACTAACCTTGGAAAGCCGCGAGAAAGCCACCTGAGCGCTTTCGAAGTGGGCGTTACCGAATATCTAACAAAGATTCTAGGGAACGCCCACTTAAAGCGCACCAGGCGCTTACCGGTTTTCCAAGGTTAGTTTTTTGTTCAGTTACACTTTCTATGTTTTTAAGTAATCTAAGGCTAGAATTAGTGTTCAAACCTTAGGGAGTGTACGATTAGATGAAGTTTCATTCATGGAGTACGGAATATGGACTACCTATCCCCTTAAAATGCAAGTTCCTAGTCCCTTGTTATTTTTCACAAGCTTATCCTGTCACGCATACGTTACTATCTTTCTCATTCCACTGTGCCTCTGAACATAATACTTTTGCGATTGAGCCAGATCATCGCTCGCTGATAAAGATTTAGGCATTTGGTTAACATGGAAGTCAAATTGAGTTCAAAAGGATAACCTTTACATGGCACAAGCTTTGTACTGTGAGGTTTAAATTACCACAGCGGAGATCATGAGGCGTGGCTTGTTGGCTCACTCATGCCT
>KZ347818.1:20434-31377 GCA_002352805.1 Teladorsagia circumcincta | reverse complement strand
ATCAACCCGTCATCCACAGTTCCATTATCGACTCTTCTACCTCACCAACTCGATCAGCGGGTATTGCTTTGATATGATGATGTGGGAATAACGTCTGACAACTTCGGATGTGTAGTCTGGGGCCGGAATTTTTTTTTTTGAATGCAGGTGTCGGGGATGAGTCTCAATTGTTTCCATTTGTCCAAAAATTCTTCTCTCCAATACATTCCAGTCTTACGAAAATTTCCAGATCAACTTTTTGTTAGCTATTATACCTTTTCAATTAACAGCTTCGTTCGTTCTACTCTGTGATTTTGAGCTGACTTTGTGATAATAGCATTATTTTAGAAAAAGTTTGTGGAGAAACGATCTGTGGCGGAAGTGAAAAAAGGAACTCGTGTCATATAGAAGTACACTATAGAGTTACCCTTCTTCGTTACTGTGCTTGTTAACTGTTAACTTGTTGGAGATTTTTTGTCAAACTATTGGCACACGCATTGCGTGGACTCTTGTTGATTTTTTTTGTTTCCGACTGTTATGGATCGCTATGAATAATTATTGTTGAACGTGCTTCGTCGTTTGGTTGGTGGATCTTCGTATTTGCCCGCAAAATCTGGACTTTCATGTCGAACCCCTTCTCCAACGGTAGCCGATCAGATGCGGTAATCAATGTGTTGTTGAGTGTTTCACGTGGTTAGGTTGGGATTCTATGGTATAATCGCGACATCTCAAAGCACCAACTCATATTGATCCAGTGGTGTCGTCAAAGGCAGCGATTATGATGAAGATGGAGCTTATCGGGGAAGCATACATATGCACCAAACGATGGAGTTACTTGGCTGCCATGGAAGCGATTGTGGCACATCCACGAAAGAAGGTGCGCTGGTTGCTGAGCAGGACTTTGAAAATACTCCGCCCACAAAAGCGATCCGCCCACCAGCGAATTGGTGATTTGGACGAGCGGCGTTGCCAGCAGCCGCACAACTGAAGCAATGCGACTAGAGCACGGTTGGCATGATACCACTAAACCTGTTGCGGTGAAATCGTTCATACGTCTGCTTCCTAAGCTGTTTCCTATTCATGAGCGAACAGCAACAGCCAAAAAGGGGGTCCCGTTTTCTTGACGGATTTCTCGGCTTTTTTCGCCACTGACGTTTCATTGAGCACCCCCACGTCTCTTATGAAGCCTTTAGCAATATCAGTGCCAAGACTTTTTTCGGCACAGCTCAATGGTAATCTGGGGGCAAGGGGAAGCGTCACCATCCTGTATCGCATTCTCAATGGATGCCACTCGATACGTTGTGGTTCACAATGGCAAACCACGGGCCGTATGCAGCTGAATCTGGCCGGGAATGGCTCCTTGAAATGCGTCAGTTGCGGTTGGTGACGAAATTTTCTGATCAAGGTTGCGTGCAAAACGCAGGGTTTCGGGGACCATCCCTGCCCGTGTACTGCTGCATACGGACTCATCCCACTACGTCCTTTGCCTCTGTCCCTCTTTTCGCCCTTTGGCACCTAACAGTACACCAAATGACTACATTTATTATTGCTGAATTTGTGAATGACGTGACGAAATTTCATGCAGAGCTTCAACGGCTTCTTTCTCTCCTGAAATTTCAAAAACTTTCAAAATCGGGAAAATTGTCAATGATATGGTTACAACTGCAAATAACACAAATACTCACGCTTCTCATTGCCTGCTGACTGAAAAATAAAGACAAATTAATGGGTTGCTATAAGAAGAGCTTCCTTCAGAGGCACTAAAAAGGTCTGATGTGGAGCCCGAAAAATGAGCGTAAGTCTTCACATCGAGAATATCTTCTTTCAGCGCAGCAATCAAGAATGCAGAATGAAGATTTCCAGTACTACAATTAAAGGTGACTGGACGAGTTTCTCCGCGATTCGAGCCTCCTCTTCAAACACCCTGCGCAGAAGCGCCGGATATCGTTTCTACAGGGCGCTCCTACAACCCTGTATACAGAGGCACTTTTTGCCCCTTTTTGATCTGCTGAGATCCTTAAAGGCAGTGATCACGATGATTGGAGGGTGGAGCGGTTTGATGACGTCATTGATGAGCCGGGGCCTTCATCGCACTGTGCGATTGGGTCCGCCTCCCGGCTCCCTTCTATCAGTCGTGCTCAATGACCTCACCGAAATTGCTCCGCCTTCCAGCCATCGTGTTCATTGCCTTTAAGGAGTAAGAAATGCTCACTATGCAGAATTGAGTTTTAATCACTTTTTAGAAAAAAAAAAGAAAAAAGGCTGAAGTATCACGCTGACCTCTTTATATCCTTCTTCACAATATCTTCTGGTTTAATGTCACTTCACACTCTCAAATTCACTAACGTCCAGCTCAATTGTCTTGTATTCAGGATCTCTTGCTTCTTTCACCTCTTTCATTGGACGTTTCGCTTTCCTATGTATTAATTCGTAAAAAAAAACAACTTCTTGATGGGGTATTCCATTCAAATGTGAAATTAGGGGTGGGACGTGGACCGCCAGTGGAAAAAAAGGAAAAAATGATGAAATACAGAGGAATTACGAGCTTTTCGCTCTATGCTGCGAAGAAGTCCAAACGGCCGGCAGGAAGGTGAGAGATAATGTGAGCGCGGAGAGCGGTAGAGAAATCAGAGTGGAGAGAGCATAGCAGATCAACATTGCGACGCAGACAAAATATCGAGCGGTGGGAGGAGCGTGTCGCAATTGGTTTAGCGTGTCAAAGTCCCTAGCGCCTAGCGTCTTAGTAACGCGTTTTGGTGCAGGAAGGTGCCGCGCCTTCTCCAGTTGCGTCCCATGCGCTTCTAGCCACTATAAGGCCTTATTAGGTTGGTCTGAGCCCGAACTTTGCCTTTAAGTGAGGTTATTTTCAAAATGTGCTCACATTACTCGTGGCGGATGAACCTTGATATGAAGTGGTTCCTTCTTTTTCTCTGAAATAATCCCTTTCAGAGATTTTCTACGAATGCTGAATACAAATCAATAATCCTCCGTCCATTTAGTCCAGGTCCTAGTCGAACGAATATTGCATAGTACACTCGTCCGCTCACCTTTCAGCACTGCCTGAAAACAGTACTTTGTTAGTTACACCCTTCATTTGGATTTGCAGAAATAAGCTATGATATAAGGACAAAATGAGCTCGATTTTTCAGGTTTTGAGCTAATTTCCTGATCGAAGGTAAAGTTTATTCTGAATAGTTGTTTGAGAAGACAAGTGTGAAGTTTTTCGTATCGGAGCGTACTTTGGAATGCCATCCCGTGCATGTACTTTCCGACAAATAGATCAACTGTCGGTCAAAACGACACACCGTGGTCGACAGAAAATAGCTGAATTAATCAAAGCTCTTCGATAAAGTCTTATTCGTAGATTTCCCGACCCTCTAGTCATCCTCAACACCTAATCGATACGCATCCTTCCTTCTTGCTGGTACTTCTAAAATGCTGGCGATGAACATGTTCTTGAAGGCAAAGACTGGCGCTCATGGCCTTGGGTGCAGGAGGAGGTGGAGGGCATTAAAACAGGACTGAAAGCCGCTGATACTAGGTGAGACAGGACTGAAACTAGGGGAGGGGAGGAACGCAAGAGAGAAAAAAGTACTCGTCTAGTCGTCCTGCAGAATCCGTTCCCACCCTAAGTAAGACTCACTCCCAAGTACTGTGAGTGACTCGCTAACTTGAATGTCCTTTCTCCCAAAGAAAGCGACACATAAAAGGGAAAAACGTGATATCGCTGGCCGCTATATTCTCTCCGCGGAGTTAGAGCTTGTCGATTGGCCACAGAGAATAAACCTGTAGGAGCAGTCAATAGTCATGGGGGTGAGTGTGGTGGGTCCTGCCCCTTCATGGAGGACGTGAAATTTGAAATTTTCGGAATTTTGCACAACGGTCAGCTGACTTTGAAACTTGTTCCCTCTCGTGCCCATGACTTGCCACTACTGCTCCAAACCTGAAATTACGTAAGAGGGTCTTATCGGAGATTTCCTCGTTTCCCGAGAGCGGCTTACAGCCATGATGACACGGGCAGTTCCTCCGGCCCAGCTAAGCCAGCCAGGTCTATGAAGACGTCTGCAGATGATACATTAATGTTACATAGCTGTCTGCAGGCTCAATAGGCGCCGCTGATAGGGAGTTGGCAATCAGAGCTTGTCGAACTGAGATGTCGCACCACCTGCGACAGATCTGGCCGGCCAAAATCAAATAAATTAACTTCGCAATCGAATAGTTGATTTACGTGAATCTCAAAAGTACTGTAACACGTTTCACAGAAACCGTATTTACGCATAATTATTAATCTTTCTGCGGCAAACTTGTTTCGTGCACCTGCATAAGACAATTTTTGCAGCCTATTAACCCTTTCGCGACAATGGCACCCACCGGTGGGTGCCACTAACACTGGCGCGTGGGACAATGGCACCCACATGTGGGTGCCACCTTTATAATCTCTTCTTTGCGCCTTTTGAACTTCTTTAACGTACCAGTTATTCTGAGCAAGCCTCATAATAGCTATATGTAGCATGGTTAACAGAAATGTTCAGTAATAGTTTATTTATAAGAAATTTTAGAATATGGTATTTAGCCCGCCGACAAGTTAATTAGGGATTTGCATTACTAGACCGAAAACTAATCGCTACTCGGAAATTCTCCATCTTTTTACAGACTTTAGGCACAGGAAGGGGTTCGAACTCTATCAAAAACTCTACTTTATAATAAACTTTTGAAGTTTTCACCCTTCATGCCTTTGGGATCGGACTTTCTCTTTCAGATGTTCGATTCTGTTTTCTACGTCATACACTATGAAAACTTAGGACTGTAGCTATATTAGGTTTATTGCTAAAATCAAAAATTCGATTGAAAAAGCGTTTTTAGGGACCAAAAAGGGGCGTGGTCCCATGAGCCCGCCTGCGAAACCTGCTTGCGAAACCGCATTGTCGTCAAAGGGTTAAAGCGAGAGATTACGATAAAGGGTGGATGCGGCATGGAAGTAAATGCATTAGTGGAAGTAGTGGTCAGGGGCCAGAGGGTGCGATATGTGGTCTTTTCGTGGCCCAAGGTGCTCTAGTTGCAGAACGCTGGGCTTGCCAATCCTCCCTGAGCTCCGCCTCCGCCTGAGATCCGCCTATCACCGGTTGCCAGCAGCAACATCGATTATCATTTCGAAAGGGTATCTGACTTCGAGCGGCCGTACCATATATCAACTGTGTGGAAACCGTTATCACAAAGCATGGTGTTTGCTGATATTATGATGGCTATCAGGTTAACACGTGAAAACGACTCCTCATTAGGTTGCTAGATCGTCCTATGTCGATGGACAACGGGCAGGGAAACAGGCCTTATTTTGCGCGTACTAGGCGGATTTCTTCGCTTTTTCCGCTACAAATGCTTAAAGCAACTGTGCCATGAGGGTTCTCTTTTTTTCTTCATCATCCGTCAACTCCCTGCCTAAAACTTCGCTACCAACCGCTTCAATCCTCAAACTCGTCGTGACACTGTTGCTTTGAGTCAGCATCCCCGCTTTTACTGTAGATCCAATTAATCTCATCGTAATCTCTCGCTTTAAGAGCGAAAATGGGCAATTTACCAATATTCGCTCTACTCCTCCTAGTTTCACATTCGTAACAACCTTGCCGCTATACCATGTCAATTTTTGAAAATGACCGATGTATAAGTACTGGGGTGCTGGGGGGAATGACCGCTTTATCACCATGCATATTGCCTAATACAAGAGCTCGTTAGCTCAGTCCCACTAAAGCTTCCTTTGATATACGGGCGGTAGCGATGTCGATATGCGCCCTGCGCTGACATGAGAGGTTCTCACATATTTCACACCAGTTTAGCTCCGCACTCCACCGCGCCTATCAGACAGTGAGCTTCGACGATAAGAGCAGACTATGAAAGTGTCAGCTAAAGCATTCTACGAAGCAACTAGCTGTTGGATCCTAGCGGTAGGACCTTACGGTACACTGGTCGTCCAGTGTCGCCGAAGCCTAGCGTGTCAGGCGCACGATAGCGGGCGGAGCAAAACTGCTTCATCTATGAGGGATGAAAATGCTTTCTTACATGCCAGATCTTCTTTTCACAATACTCACAGCGAAACTTCGAGGTTACTGTCAATGACGGAAGGGTAGCTTCGCTCCGGTGAAGGAATGAAAAGATGAAGTATCGGCGTTGATCGGCGTTTTTTGGTATGTGCCGCGCACTTAGCTCCATTCACATTCGTAGGAGTATGTGTGTGATACTGCCTATATGATGACTTGCGCGTCCAGCCGATGTGAAGTCAGTTTTTTATCCTGCCAAACAAGCCCGGTACCAACTGATCGGAGCTTGGTTGGCCTGAGCGAGATCCGATCAAGGTTTGACCTCCGAACCATGCGCATGGGAAGTGGCGTTACTTGTTACTACACTACTTCCACCCTCTCATATGATAACAATTTATATAATTCGTGTTATCAGGAGTCAGGGATTATCGAAACCATTGTGACACGAGCACTTTAGTGAACGCTTTTTACTCCTGCTTCACCGACTACATCCAAGCAATAGTCTCAGCAGGGTCGAAGTGGGCGTGGCGTACAGGAGCGCACCTCCTCTTGCCCGCCGTGGAGATTCGTTCACGATCACGATTTGCACCGTGAGTCGGCTTTTGCGTTCGTTTTGGGACCACAGGGACTATTTGAAGTCGATTCACGATGCAAATCGTGGACGAATCTCCACGGCTGGCAAGAGGTGCGCTCCTGTACGTCAGGCCCACTTCGACGTTACTGAGAGTGTTGCTTTAAGGAATTTCAGAGAACCGCCCATTCTATTCGCCGCATACCTAGGTAAGCAAGCCAATCAGAGCAATCATCCCACACGACCTAGGACTTCATCACACTTTCAATCCTGCTGTCGATGATGTGACCTCAGAAGTGTGCCGCACTTTCATTCACAGGAGACTTGAAGTTCACAACTTCACCGAAAAGAAACGGTAAAAAAAATAACAATGAAACACTCTATAAAACAACTTTCAAACAAAGAAAAAAAACAGAATTAAATCCCCAAAAAATAGTAAAATAAAAGTAAAACACTCTAAAAAACAATAAAACCTTTGAAGGAAAAACATTCAACTACTGCTACTATTCACAGGATGGACGCAGACAAGACTGTTCTGCGAAGCATTTGCAAGTTTTTCGGTCATCGATGACCACATTTCTAACCAGTTTCGATGCTACCGAAACCGCAATAAATAACAAAACATAACCGTACGTAAGTTGCGATTTTCAAATCAAGGGCCAACAATAGGTCATAGCAAAAAAATGGAATGCCACAGCAAAATCAATGGGTAAATCTTGAGTCGCGAAAAGATATTGTTAACTCGAGAATGATCAAATCATGGTTGATTAAGCTAATTCAGAGGATTTATGCAAGGTTTTTTGTTGACCATCGTCATCGCTGCTCCTTGATGCAGCACAGGCTCGCACCCAGATCTCTGAATAGGCTTCCTCCTGCTCAGCAGTGACTACAGAATGAGCAAGTAGACCTGAACAAATTATCAATGTCGCTAGTGGTGATCGAACATGTTTGGTAACAAAGGAGAGCAAGTTCTTCATATGCACAGAAGACAAAATGCACACTTACGTAGCAACGAAGAGAACAAGCCAGCTGCACGTTTCTTTGAACAAGAAGCGCTTGGAATTATGGAAGATAACGGAACATAGCCGCTGGTATTTGAGAGCGCACTGAAATGATATCGATGATCAGAGTGAGAAAGTGAGAAGATCATTATGAGTAAAATGTATCCCTCAATAGGTGGAGGGTGGGGGGGGGGAATGGGGAGCGGAGGTAGGAGGAAAAAAGAGCGCATACCGTCCTTAGAAAACCTCTCGCCAACTCTACACGGCTCGCCTCAAAATCTAATTCTGGCTCACTGGTCCGAGATGCGAATAACCTAACCGAAAAACACGCTCACTCTATCAGACGAAGACACTCTTCTTGTTGAAATTGTTCCTTCAAAGAATCCGGCAAAGAGAACCTTGAAAATAAGAAAATTATCACTTCGTTTACAGGAAATTCCACCTTATGCTTTAATCACAAGCCTTCCTGAGCTGCTCTGCAAAGATTGCTCCAACACTTCTCCAGGATGGAAAGGTTCCAAAAGTTGAACAGATGATGGGCGGCGATCTCAAGTAAGAAGCTATATGAATGTGGAATGACGAAACTTCCAATTGGGTGGAGACTCAACGTAGCTTTATGTTCATACCAAATTCACTAGTTCCACTAGTCATACGACGTGCTTCCTCAACATAAGAACCGTGGGACTGCCTAACGCGAGCCTCCTCTTGAAGAGAAATATCGGCAGCCAGTTGCAGCTGTTCTTGATTCACCGCGTCCTGGGAACACATTCAGTAAGATCATGCAAGCAAAACTTAGCAAAAACTCACATTAACTCTCAAAGAGAGATCATCCAATTGCTCATTTGGGAACGATTTATACCTAAAAGGAAGATAGATTTCATCTAAACGTTGACGAAGTGCATTAGGTCTGTGCAATCGTACCTATCTGGTGTTTCTTTGAGGGTCATCTTGCCAGGCGTTAGCGTATAGTCCCTTTCCTTAAACAAGAAATAAATTCGAATTTGACAGTATCGGCCAGTGCTAACTGATCATAGTGTAGGCGGCTTGTAGAAACACAAAAAAACCTACCTCAGCATTACGACCTTCTTCCCCATCTTTGAATCTGAAAAGAATGAGATTAATACATTAACAGTAGAGTTAACGCTTCGTATGTGGAAACACCAGTTTTTGTCAGACTTTTAGATAACGAACCTGAATGGTGTCTCTTTCAAGAACGCAATCCCGGGAAGTATATCGCTTACTGAACTCTGAAACAAACAATCCCATTCTTACACAAACTCATTTACATGCTACCACCAACTACCTCCGTTGAAGAGTCATTGCTGCGATAACGCCATAGTTTGGAAGAAGGCCCTCTATCTGGCGGCTCGAACACGCTTTCAGTAAGAGCTTGTTGATACGTCATCGTATCACAAACTCTGCTGCGATAGAGCTGGATGCACTCCTTGGGGAAACCTGAACGATCACCGTTGCTGAATTGGGTCTTCGTTAGCGAATTCAGCAAGAGCAAAAACATCCTACTGCGCAGAAGCTATACCTATGGTCACCAAAACATTTCAAAACTCACGTTTTCCTGCATAGGCCGGGTAAGGCAGCAGCAGTTCGTGGAGTGATGGATATTTGCTGATCGTCGTACCAGCACGGAGCTCCTCTTTAGTTTTCAGAAGAGAAGAATAATCGAGCTGGAGTTTCTTCATAGACTCCTAGACACCCAAAACAAATTAATGAAAATAACATGTCACGCAGATGGGTGCGCGAGGCAATAACCAATGTGCTGTAGATATCAGTGAGCGCTTGCATAGTCGGTCGTCCGACAGCAACGATCGCAACTGTCTGGCTGTCTAACTTCATCTAATCGTCGAATACTCAGGCAAGTCCGCCGATCGATACGCATCCAATGCTGTGCGACAGTTACGATCGTTGCAGTCACGACAGCAACGATCGTAACTGTCGCACAACATTGGATGCGTATCGATCGTCGGAGTTGCCTGTGTATTCGACAATTATATGCAATTAGACAGTCCGGCAGTTGCGATCGTTGCTGTCGGACGACCGACTATGCAAGCGCCCAGTGAGAGGGCACCGAGAGGGCACCAATGGGCGCTCATTCAGTAAGGTGGGGCATTGCAGTGCAATGTCTGCTCTAGCGCCAATTTGGCTCAAGGAGTCCTTTAAAGTACGAGCGGCTATCAGCTTTATTCATAGCTCATTTCTTCAGGTGTTTTGTCTTATGTATGTTTTCCTGTGCTGCATGGCATAAATGTCTATAGGGTATTCACCTACTGAATAGCCAGGACTAAGCATTGGAGGAGGGAGACTCCCCGGAAAGAACGGGGATTGCTCACAAACGCAGGGGTCTCCTTCCCTCCTGAGGCCCAAACGTCTACAATAGATAATATGCTTTCCATGGTTTTTAGCGCCATGCGCGCCCTAAGTCGTCATGCCCCACCTTACTGGAGGAGCGCTCACCGATGTAGATATCACTGAGAGGGCACCGATGGACACCCTACTACCCTTTGCAGCGAGCGCCTACAAATTAATTGCGAGATTGTATATGCAAGTGGCTTACGTATGAAATCGTTAGTGCTTCGGAATCGAATAACTGCTGATTCCTTCTTCTCCTGGAGACGCGATGATCGTCCAACTCTTCCTTGTTCACTGGACTGAGCTCCAACGACGGATGAGGGGGGCCGGCTTCGTTTACTTCTACTGCTGGTACTTCAAAATTTTCTTTAGCTTGCGTATCTAGCCTTGGCCTCTTGGCGTCTGGTTCTCGATCAACTTCCTCGTTTAAAACCACAGGAGGAGACTGAAAGAAGGCAACAGGCAACAAGTGTTTTTATAACGCTAAGATTACAGAATGCGAGAGGCTGTTGTACCTGGCTCTTCTGAACTTCACCACGCTTATCTGCTGTCAAATCTAGGTAGGAGCCGGCCCTGAATCAAACTTTTGTGGCAACAATTCAATTGGAATTTTCGACGCTTTTCAAGCACAAGAAGACTTCTGACACGCTGACGACAGTACGCGTTTCGGCTCTCTGGCCGCATGAGAGGCGCGATTTCGTGAGCGCGGCAGCCTCACCTCAGGTCCGTAGGTTTTGAGTAAGAACTATGCAAATATGAATGGCACAAGACCATTACACCTAGTTCGATGCGTAGAAGTTAATCGATGGTATAGTGATGGAGTCCCGATCAGAAGAAGGCGTTATGGTAATGGAATGGCCAATTTTGCTGCTTGTAATATACCTTAAAGTATTTTGACGTGATTGAGCTAAGGAAGCATATATTAGCTATTATTCGTAGTCGCGCAAGAAAAAGGGATGACAAGGGTGGTACGCGCAATCGCGTCACGCTGCGGTC
>KZ347816.1:11713-22550 GCA_002352805.1 Teladorsagia circumcincta | reverse complement strand
CCTCATGCTCGTTGTCGATGCTGCACAATCCGCAGATTACTGTGGTATGGTGGATCGAAGAGCTCCGAAAATCTCCACAAGGTCACTCTCGCTACAGTAGTACAGGACTCCCCTAGCTCCAGAAAAGTAAGTGCCTCCCATTGAAATTTTTGGATAGAATGATGTTGGACGATTGCTCGAAACTCTGCTCCGTATCCGTATGCAGAAGAAAACTCTCATGTGCTCCTGCTGCTCGAACCACCATACCAATCTGGTCGCTGAGCTGCCATAATGGTCCGGCGAAAAGGCGAAAAGAGTAGTGCTCATGCAATGTTGCTTGATAATCTGAAAGTGATTGGGAGGGGCTGGTTGGAAATTCATTTTATAGCAGGGGACTGCACAATACTGTGAAGTGATTCATGTCCTTTCCTGTGATCAGCTGACGGTTCTAACATAAAATTTCCAAGGTTAGGGCTAGACTCCGCTCCTACTCAAGGATAAGAGAACCCATAGCTATGACTGTGGGGTATTCCCATTTTCAATTTCAATTTCCATTGCGATGGAGTAAGGGTAGGTAAAGTCGCCGGGTAAATGAATAACGGTATCAGTGTCGATTGAGGAGTGATATGCAGTGTGATAAATTCTTCACAATCATCTTTCTGTGATTCACCTATTCAAACTGCTCAGGGGGAGGGGTAGATGAGGTTTTTGGTGATTTCATCTGTTTAATTATGAACGAGTAACACAGGGAGCGTATGGTTGATGTGTTTCGAATGAAAATATTTATTTAAATCACATTCTGCGTTGTTTATTCAACTGGTCACGACGAATTGTCCGGAAATGAAGGTGGTGCTGAGAGATAGACTTCATGGAGAATGAAAGGAAAACGCCCCAGTTGCTGCAAATGGCACCTTTTTTGGATAGACTGACTAGTTACGGGGCAGATGGAGCGATAGAATACGAGACACCGCTCACCGAGAAGAGAGAGAGCAGGGGCGCTAGACGAGGGTACATAACACACAGAGCAGGCGCAGACTGCTCTCATAATAGACCGTATCTTAGCAAGCCACGGACAAGGCTGGAGTTGGCTTTTGTTAAATTTCCCAAGTTACAATAGATGCACTTGTGAACCCTGCTAAGTCATTCAGATGACGAGATGTGACTCAAGAACCAAATCACTGTGGGTTGTGCCATTGACAGTCAGTTAGACGGATCGCTTAACTCACAGAAAACAGTGACCATCTACGATTCGAAGTTGGTCTTTCAAGCACAAAATAGCCTCTCTCTTTTTGTGATTGGCAGGGTCAACTGTCCGTTCGTACCATTACCAAGAGGAAGGGGGCGGGTCTCGCTTAAGGCTGACCAAGATTAATCATTTTTGGAAGATTCTGAAGAAAGAGAACAGTGGTCGATTCTTCGTTGAAGGGTTGGTTGCAGGCAAGGTAGATCGTTTAATGGGCTTCGACAGGCAAAAACTTTGTGGAGAAGCGCGAAATCAAGGGAATTAGTCCCTTTCCTTTTCCTTTGACGTATTTACTTCCCTTTTCTCAGCGAAGACTGATCACAGAATTAGGTATTTCAGCATTATGGGCTAACCTTACACAGGAAGGCTCATGAACAACTTGGGTCCGCTATACTGAAATTAGGCATGGCAAGTGAGAAATGACGTCTTCTCGTTCAGTAATTATTTTCAAGGACTTCTGCTATATGTTTCACATTTTAATGAACTGCTATTTATGAATGAATATGCCAACATTCGTACAGCTATCCCTCAGCTGCTTCAGTCGTTATGTCATGCATGTATGACGACGAGATGATGCCCCCGAATTGTGCATGAGCAGATGCCGGAAGAGGGCAAATTCTATGAAGCGACAGCTGGGCTGGCTGGTTGGCCAGCCAGTAGTCAAGAAGCAGTTCATCCAAGAACTCGACCATAATGGTGCCTTCATTGCGTGCTAAATTGACTTTGCGTGCGCTTGACGACGACTGCAGAGCACGTCGCCTCGTCGTTTTGTCGCCTTTTTTATTCACTTCACTGCCTTTGGCTCAACAATCTCTGAACAGCTACTGTAATCACAAAAAAAGACCGGCTAAGATTGCAAAATACTGTCCAAAATATATGATCACTGGCGCAGCTTGGTCCCAGATATTTGGGATCATATTAGCCAAAGTAACTTTTCGTTAGGCTGCTGGAACTGCCCAATGACATTTCCGCGCTCGAATACGATTAAAATTCTTCAGGGTTTTGAATTACTTCCCAAGGGGTGTGCTAGGGGCAAAGTTCAAATCTTTAAAAGGCCTCTTCACGAAACTTTGTGTCTCCTAAATAGGTCGGTCAATTTCTAAAACTCATAATTTAGGGCTCAATTTTCACATTACGAAAAAGTCGGACCAAAGAGAAGAAGGCAATGAAGTCAAGCGGTACGTATTTTACCTAAATTATTATAGGAAGTTTTCCAATGTTACACTCATATGTTTTCTCATGTTTTTTTGATTCACTTTAATTTTGATGATTTTCTTTTATGTACTTGCAACTTGGTTATCAAGTTATCTTTCTAAATGCGCGGTCAATGGTACCTTTTAATTTTGAGGTTGTTGCGAGTGTTGTTGCTGTTTTTGTCATTGCGAGGTGTAGATCAGATTTTGTTTAACTCTCCTATTCTTTCCCCTTACCAACTTAGTTACCTATTAAAGGAACGAAAATATTCTCGATTTTTTCTAGCGAACTCAATTTTTCCATCTTTTTGATCTTATCGTGAGGAAGGGTTTTGAATCATCGATCAACCTAGAAGCAGCACCGTGCGGGTTTCGTGCACAGTTGCTCGAAAGCGAGTAGATCTTTGGAGACTTCCCTTCCATAAGCGAGGTAGTTGGACACCAGTCACAAAAGTTGGGGTACTCGACAGGAGGCGAGAAGGAAGAGAACTATAATAGATGGATTAGCGGACGACTGGCAGCGCCTACTATGCGATGTTGGACGTACTATAGCATATTCCATTTAACTTGACGCTAAATTGCTGCAGTACTCGCTGCAACTCGTCCGCTGGCTCCTCTGCGCCCGTGCCTTCTCACCACGCGACAAGCCTCCTGTAGAGGCGCTGGTACTATTGCAACGTGAAAGTGCACGACAAGAGAAGTAATGCCTTCGATCTAATGCTTCGACCGCTGTCATTCTTATTAATCGCGAGACATGTGGCGTCTGAGCCCTCTGGCATACGACGTGCTCCTTAGCATTCCCCTCTCCTCTTAGCGCTGGGTCCTCTCGTAAGACGATGGCCGACCTCATAAAAGAATTTTCTGCATTTTTATGCTGCTTTTTTCTCATCATTAACATTCCTTGTCGCACTTTTTCATTCGTTCACTTTGACACCGACCAGCGCCTTTAAGTTTTCATAGAAATACGTAAGTGTTGTATGTAATCCTGACGGTATGACTCCAGAAAATGTGTTGGTCAGAGAGCCTTCCAAAGCCTTGTTCCCCGATGCTTGACATTTTCTAATTTTTGTACAGTTGCTTCCCTGTAGGACAAACTAAGGTCCGATGATACGCTAAATGGGGAATGTACCAAGAAGGAACAAAAGAGTAGGTGGAAGTAGTAGGTATTTGCAGTGGTCCTAGCAGTCCAGACAAGATTTATAAAAGGGGGAAGTTGTTGGCAGTTGTTATTCAAGGCCATTTCTGCTCTACCTTGAGTAGATTCATTTGTCGCTCGAGCGAACCTCTACCCGTAGTGAGTTGCTTGCAGCCCGTCTCGGCTGCTCTACTTAATTATCGTCAAACCGGCCATTGTGCGCTTAATTGCGTCCAATACTCATTTCGACACCATTGCTCTCTTTGTCTCGCGCCACTCGCGAAAGTTGTCGAAAACAAAAGTCGTCCCAGTCAGACCAGCGCTCTTTATCGGCTCGTAGCACTGAATTGTAAATCCAACGCGGCTGCCACTGAACGCCGTCCCTTTCCCTTTCCACCCCACTGCTCCGCTGTGGTTCAATAGAAATAACTCAAATTTTTGGCGGCTCTGGGCCCAAAAATAGCCTCGTCATATAAAACTAAGCATTTATCTTTTTTCTTTCTAAATACTTAGGCTGTCAATCCTTCTAAGATACGCCGTGCATTCTGCACTCATTGCGAATGGCAAAGTTGTTTGACAGTGCTGTATGCAATGCGGGCACTAAGATAATGGATCTTAAGCCATAATTGATACCTCTTGACATAACTGATTCCTGTTATCAGGAAGATCTTTCAGATCATGCCCTGCTTTCTCAAAATGCTTCTTTGCATTATGTTGAGACAAGGGCATGAAACCCTGTGCTTCATTTTTCCTGGGTGGCCTTCTCAACGCCAAATAAAGGGATGAAATGATGCTCCCCTTCCCCGTTTGCATTTTCAGTGCAATTCACATCTTCTGCATTTTCGACTGGCGCTTGTATGATGTCGCAAAATCATACCCGTAGTCAGTAATGGATGTCATATCACCTTCTTTAACATCAGTATGGCACAGTTTTGCCAAAATCTGTTTTCAAAAAGGTGTGACGCATGGGCTTTTTGAGCCCTTTTTTGACGTTCAGAAGTTCGCTCAGGAAAAATAAACCATAGTTCTGTGAGCCATGCATGTGCCCCTACATCATGCAAAAAACAGTTTTTAGAAGCGGGGCATGACCTGGAAGACATGGTTTTGGTGTGCTGCTTATCTCTGGCATATTCTGCAAGGTGCAGGTGTCGTACGCAGCGGCCCCCATCCACAACGCCACCATCGAAGCTTAAAATGACGGTTTTCATTTTGAGAACTTCATCTGTGGAAATGAAGTGAATTGACATCTTCCATCCTCTTCGTATTCGTTCCATCGATGATTCTCGCCTTGCTGCAGCTCTTTCTTGGATATGTTGATCACGCAACTGGTTTAATGGCAAGAAATTGAATTTAATTTTGATATCGTAAATTTTCTCCCAAACACGCAATCGCTTCGACGAGTTTTTCTTGGTGACATCGGTTAGCACATCTATCTATTCTTGCTCGCAAAGCTCTTGAAGAATGCCTTTTTCATTTTTGAATTAGAAGCTTAACTTGAAATGAGTAATGCTAACTTATCATTAAAACTCGACATTGTGATTTTGAGATCAGAAATTGATAGTAGTAATCGAAAATATTTGCCGATCCAGTTTTCTTCTTCCAAAGAAAAAAAAAACAGAAATCAACCTAAGATAAAAAACAGTGAACAATCGGAAACAGGTCAACATTTCCTTTCAAATCCGCAAAACTCGACCATTCAAAAATCGAAAATCTCCGAGTTTGAACCAACCAAAATTACCCAGATGAGAAAAACGTGAGACTGAAGGAAAAAACTATTTCGGCAGGTGGAACATTCATTAGTGGCCTGACGTTTCGACAATATCACAACAATGCCGGGGTTCTACGGAGAGGGAGTTGGAATCTTATTACGTAGGTTGGAAGGAAAGTTCTAAAACACTCTATTCGCGCTCTCTCTGGATTTCTCCCGAATGCTCTGGAATCTTCCATGGGTGATATATAGAAGGAGTGGACTGTGCTGCGTACGGAGCGCAAATCAGCTTTCCCAGTAATGGCGTTTGAATCGCATAAAATCGTCTTCTCTCACGAGACCGTCCGAGCCCTCATAATGTGTGAGCTTCGCCTAAAGAGGTCTGCCCACGAGAGGCGCTCAGAATCAGTCCCAGGATAGGCTAGGGCATGTTTTCTCACATCGCGGTTTCAGCTTGGCTCGAACGCTCCGCAGCGACGACTTTGATCTTTTTGACGCAACCCACGACTACTGCCCATCTTGACCTTGTCACCGCTATAATCAAAGGTGATTCCAGGCAATCGTCACACAGACTGACGAAGAATCTTGAGTGCTTCCAGAAGCCCGTCCTTCAGACTCTCTAGGAATTAGATGAGTCTTGTGAATGGAGTGAATGGGTACCGCATGATTTCGGCCGGTGGACATCTGCACATGTATTGCTCGTCGCACAGCAGCGACGATAGGCCGCGGCATGTATTCATCAGCGAAGGAAAGTAGACCGTCTGTGTTAACCATATGCTGAAGCAGGAGCGGCTTGGAATATGGAAAACTGGAGTTTTAATGCCTCCACCTTACAATTAGGGGGGAATGGTGATGCTGTCAAATTTTTAGAATTTTGACGGCATTATTCATGAGTGATGTTCTGTCTATAGGATCGATGATGACAACGGCTATCAAGCCGGGAGAGGGCGTTTGTCCTCCTGGGGCCGCCGCCGCGCCGTCGCACGCGGCGATAGCACTCGCCGCGCGCGGCGATTGATGCGGCGAAGGCGATGGGATGGTTTGCTCCACCTATCTGTGTGTGGCATTTTGCCAACTTAACGGGCTGTCAGTCGATAGACTGCTATTATTTGTTGGGCTGATATTGTTTTATTGACGGATTGAAGGTGAGTCTGCTCCTTCGAAATTAATTGGAATTATATTATATAGGTTGCATTGGTTGTCTCTAGTTATCGAATCTTTTTTTTTCCCATGCTTTCACAATGCCAATAGAGGATTGATTAGCGGTTGGGATTATATGGTTCTTGCCCTCTTCAACCTTTTTTTGGCCGTTTCAGTGACCTGTAGGTAATTTGACTGACCCGTTTCCTCCCAATGGCGATGAGCCCACAATTATAACGGTGGAAAGGTCATAACTGCTTTTATGTGTATACGTGCTGAAGAAAATACTCTAACTTAATATTACCGAGTTAAAATACAGCAGAAGTTTTCGTCAAAACTAGGAAATACCAAGAAATTTGAAAGCCTTTTGCATATTCGAAAACTCGTTGAGCTCCCTCAAAATTTCCTTTGCTTTAACAGTCTAGAACAGTTTAGTGCTTGGCTAAAGACATCATGAAAAAGAAAGATCACGAAGGAGCTACGAAACCTGTTGACTGACGAAGACGACGAATCTGCCTCAAAAACGAGTTGTTTCGTAGTGATAGTTAAGATAATACCGTAACTATGCAATCACCCAAAAATTCGTAACGAATGCGACCAGAGAAATAAGAAATTCTGAACCCATTTGAGTTTGAATAGTAGGACAGATTCATGGGAATAACGGTACGATCTCCTTCAAAATGGCTGATTGAGCAAAAGAGTGAGCAGAAGGGTTCGAAAAGAATAACAACAACAACGCATATGATCTCACTGTCTTGCCACTCGTCAACCAAATTAAAAGGCTGCAACAGTGGACAATGGCTTGGACCAGTACGAAACCTCCACATCGCAAAATCGCCGCAGACGCGGCGAACCCGATCGCCGCGTGCGGCGGCGGCCTGACCCCAGGAGGACAAACGCCACACACCCTCAAATGCCAGCCTCTCGAAACGGATTGTAGGAATATTTTACGGAATACAGCAACAACTCTCTTTGCTTCACTGGAAGGCGAGTCGGCGCAGACCTTTGGGCTCAAACCAGAAGATTCTCAAGCTAGGCTGCACCACGGTTGCCCATCTGTCATAATTGTGAAACCTACCCTTACATCTTTCGCCTTTCCTCCTCGCTCACTCATCACCTGGAGAAAAAGAAGCTCGCCGACAAAAAAGTCCGCAAATCCGACTTCCAAATGTTTTTCAATAGCAATTCTCCTAACTTCTTTTCTTCTTTACTCCTTTTTACCTATGGCGCACCTTGAGTGCATTATAAATAAATAAATAAACTTCTCTAAATGGGGCGTCAAGCAATTGCCTGAAGGTTGGCATGTATTGTAGTTGTTGACTATGATGGTCAATAAGTTAGGGGATTAAGGATAGATAAAGAATAAAAAATAAATTTCAAATTTTGGCTGTGGGGTGTTTAAGAACTTTCCTTCCAACCTAATATTTCGGCAGGTTTTTTTTCGCCCGCATAACCGACTTTTGGAATTCGATATCGATATCTCACTGTCAGTCCTGGTTTCAATTTCTGCCTAGTGCACTGAGAAATTAATGGAAATACTTTTTCAGGCGCTCTTCCTTGATAAACAGGATCCTTTGCATTTGAAGATCCACTCTTTCTCTCTTACGCTTTGGAAATGCTGAACGACTCCTGTCCAAAATTTCTGACCGGCGGTGTCCCCTCAGGTGGCTCACTGTCGAATGGTAGTGATTGCTAAAACCTTTGAAGAAAAATAGGCTTCAGCGCCGAACCTAACTTGTAAAACCTAGATTGAATATAGGCTTCAGCGTCGAACCTAATGCAGGGGACTAGTGCAGCAAGCCCCAACTAGGGGATGGGTCCCTGAAACTCTTCATCTTTGAACCATGCCCTGTTCTCAACTACGAGTGTTGGCCGGAGCGTAGACGAAGAATTTGGGGACCCATACCTGACAATGAGTTGGGCCTCGTGTACTCGACCCCAGGTATCAATTCAATTCATATTGGAGGCACCTCTCTCACTTGAAATACTTTAATGCAGCGCTTCAAAGAGTTTCGCACAAATGGATCCTGAGATGCGCCGTGCATCCGACTTGCATTCTCGATCGCGTTTTTTGAATCTATCCTATTTCGGCTGTGGTTAGATTTGTGGAAGGCACTCATTGTACATATACGTCGAGGTTAGGCTTATGCTTCCAAATGGATTTGGTGTCAACGAAAAACCTCATAGGGTTGATCCTGTAACTAGGGTTTGTAGCAGCGGTGCACACTCCACTGCCACTTTTCCGTCCAAGCCTTTGTTATTACTCTTGCAGTCCATCTTCAGTCGATTTGAAGCACCCAGTGGTGTTAACTCCCTTCGAGCCACGGAGGAGGTTCCACTTTTCTTCTTGCCGTAGTGAAATCTAATCTGATCCTCTCTTCATAAGAGGCAAAAGGCAAAACAACTTTGTTTTCTAAGACAAACGTCAGTAACGGCCGCAGAGGGGAAACACACGGGAAATTGGACTCTTATCGAATGGGCCATCGCTCAGGCAAACTACCGAACGTAATAGATCTATCACCATAATTTCAGAAGCTACGCATCACGGTTTTAATAAATACTGATTATTTTGCAGAGCATCGAGCCGCGATCCAGTGATAAATACTGAGGTGCTAAAATTGACCTGAAACCTTTTTGAAGTGATGTTATGAGGTCTTTTCATGTATTATCTCCAAGTGTAATCTCATCTTCTTCTTCTGGATTTCGAAGGTTCTAGACCGATGCGCAACGCTTGGGTTGTCACGTTCCCCTCGAATTTTCTTGGTATGAATATGGAATTATTCTCCGCAACCAACTCGCGACATAAACCCATGTAAGAATTTTGGGTGAACTGCACATTCTCGAAATACTGTGTTGAGTTTCACAAGAGTTCTGAGTTATGAGCAAAACTATTGCACCAGACGGGAGTCGAACCCGCACCGCTAGTCCGGGTGCCATTTTATCCCATCCCACATAACCACCATGGAAGTTAATGACAAAGAGTAAACTCTAGAAGGGAATCGTTGGTTGTCTTCAGTTGATTAGGACTTTCGGGAGACTTGTCGAGCCCTGAACATTGAACAACAAACCATTAATCTGCAAGCCATAATATCGAGGTTCCTGCAGTGCCTCCGTTCATTTGTAGTGCTGTATTGCTGGCAATTTGTAGTTAGAAATTTTTCTCGACACGGGATGATGCTACCCTTTGAAGCCCTCCCGAGGGTATTACACTGAACAAAGCCACTACGACCTGAGCCTCTCCACGATTTCTAGTTTCGTCCTACATAGCTGGTCCTTTGGTATCACAATGATGTCGCTAGCCTTCACTTTTGTCACCATATGAACCATGACCGCCTGCCCTATTTCTAACCCATTCCTATCCAATCCGCTCCCACAGTTCGGTTCGGGCCAATTGAGTAGATACCGCCATCATACCTGGTCCTACCAACCGTCAACTAGAGCCCCAAAGTCGCGAACGTTCGTTCAAGGGGCTTTTGGGAGATCTGAAAATTTGCAAGAGACTTTCTGATCCCGCTTCTAGCAGGGATACAACTTCTTCCTATTAAGTACGTCGGCTACCTGTGTAGAAGTAAATGGCGCTGCTTACCATGCGCGCGGTCCGGGGACCAAATTCTGGGTCGTGCGCCGTCCGAGCCAACCAAGCTTTCTATCTCTCGGGGTCGGTTAAGTGGTAGCAGCCTGTCTGACAGGATAAAAACACTAACTGGTTCATCGGCTGGTCCCTGCAAATCACTGTATAGGCCACATCGCATTCAAATTGCCAATACGAATGTACAACTGGAAGTAGAATGCGTGCCGCATCCCAAAAAGGAATGGCTCAACGGCAAATGCTTTACTTTATCTTTTACGTTCTCTACCACTCTTCACCACCTCGAATCGCAAAACGGACCCCTCTCATATACCTAACTATCGTATTTCTTGTGACCGTAAAATACCTCTTGTTCCACAAGTGCTTCTGGAGGTAAGCGAACCAGCCCGTTTGGCGTTTCTGCTGGGGCCGTGTGCGAATGTTGTGGAGGGGATATGATCCCCGACGTTCGGCGCACTACTTTAACTTGGTCCTTTGAACCGCCTCAACTTGTTGCTTACCTCATTACTAAGCCTTAGGCCTGCGAATCGAGCGATTCGCTGGCGAATCGCTGGGTACGAGCTTGCACCAGCGAATCGCCCGGTTCGCAAAGTCTGACATCGCCCTTAGACAGAGGACAGACTTGCGAGATCCGTCCTCCCTCCAAGGCTTAGCCCTAAGGTAAGCAAACCAGCCCTTCTGGCTAAACTGTTGACTTACCTGCACCACTTGCATCGTCCCTCTCCGAGTTTAAAGCAACAGTCTCAGAACAAATTCGAGGGGAAAAGATGTCGGTAATAAAGTTACTATAGGTGGGAGGTTGACTGGTAGAAAGGAAAAAACAAAGAAGCCGCCGGCGAAGTCTTCAAAT
>KZ347810.1:15500-28489 GCA_002352805.1 Teladorsagia circumcincta | reverse complement strand
TTTGTTTATTTACTTATTTATCGTGAGAAACGAAATATTATGGTGTGTATATGATTCCTTTTGAAAACGAAAGTAATTGGAACAATAATTTTTCAGTTGATGGAATCATATCATTCAGCTGAAATGAAGTTATTCTCCATTAAGGCTTGCAAGTGGTGCTGAACGCAATCCTACGAGCTATGATCCCATTGCTGCACATTGCCCTGTTAGTCCTGTTCGTCATTCTCATCTATGCGATCATAGGACTGGAGCTATTCTGCGGCAAGCTGCACTCAACATGGTACGTTTCCGAAGAATATTGATTAATCTTACTTGTTTTTCCTTATAAAAGTAACAGTTCGACCAAGCTGACAACGGGAAATCGCTAGATTTTTCAAGCCTTTCGTCTTATAAGAGAATTTCCTACTCTGGTTGGTGTATACTGACCAAAAGCTGATTACAGTGTGGATCCAGCAACAGGACAACTAGCACAAAAAGACCCAACGCCGTGTGGTACGGATGGTTCAGCGTTCCAATGCATACCGTCGGACGCTTTGTCCGGTATGGGTGTCCAGTGGGTATGCTCCTCAAACACCTCGTGGCCTGGTGAGTTCTCTCGTAAACGTATCACTCTCATGTCTTTTCGTTTGTTTCACCCCTAGTTCCTCTCATTTTGGAATGTTAGTTCTAGCCCGAATAGTGTTCTTTTTCTTGTCTTTCCATCTATTCTCATTATCGTCAGTCTCGTACATTTTCGCATAAATCATCATTCGTTGCAGGACCGAACAACGGAATCACCAACTTCGACAACTTTGGCTTGGCTATGCTCACAGTCTTTCAGTGTGTATCGTTAGAGGGTTGGACGGATGTGATGTACTGGGTAAATATCTTTACTATCATCAGCTTGTAAATCCAATCAATGTTCTTAATTTTGACTTTTCTAATATTAGTGCTGCTCGCCATGGAAAGTTATCACAAAAATGTCGCCTTGTGGGCAAAATTTCGCCCTAAGCAGCTATGAAAAGCTGAGCTCTGAGAAGTGGCGCCCCGGTGGTGCAATCGGTAGAACAATCACTCGGAAAACAAGAAGTATGGGTTTGATTCCCATCTGGGGCGGAATTTTGCGCTGAACTCAGCACTCTTGAGAATCATCCACGCTGCGAACAGCGGCTTTAAAACAGCAGGTAACGAAAGGAGGTGATTGCGATAAATACCATGGGACGATGAGGAATGTAACGTAGTGGATTGGGTAGCAGTTCTACCCGATGAGGCGATAGGTGATGTTTTAGGGCACTGGCGTTTCAGGCGCGATAGGGCGCTAAAATCTACTTCCGGGTAGCAGCTAAACCTATGTCGGAAGTGGTTACGGCAGCGTACTTGATATGATTCCTCATCGCTATCATGCGACTTTGTTCTGGAGTGTTCCTCATTTCAAGCAGCCGTATCCACTTATCTTATGGTACCGTATCTTCCAAGGAGTTATACTCGTCCAGCTCAGCTCTTACGGGCCTTTCGGTTGATAAGGCTTAGTATTCAGCTCCACCCCGAAGCCACCGCGATCGCTCCCTCTGACAGACAATAGCCGAAATGGGTATAAATTCTGAAATGTTTACATTCATAATTGATTCTTAAGAAAATTCAACGTTGTTTTATCAAACCTCAGTGTTCATCGTGTCGTTCAGGTAAACGATGCAGTCGGACGGGAATGGCCATGGATTTATTTTGTGACGCTGGTGATCCTTGGCTCGTTCTTCGTGTTGAATCTCGTTTTGGGTGTGTTGTCCGGAGAATTCTCAAAAGAACGTGAGAAAGCTCGAGCTCGCGGTCTTTTTCAAAAATTTCGCGAGAAACAACAACTGGAAGAAGATCTCAAAGGTACGGTAATACAGTATCCCTGTGGCGCTATGGAATATATCTGCTTTATAGGATATCTGGACTGGATAACTCAAGCCGAAGACATCGATCCGGTGAATGATGAGCAGGAGGAAGAACCGCAGGCAGGCACAGGTGGTTGATTGCCTCACTTACGTTTTCTGTGAAACCCGTCCGCCGGTGCATAAAAAAACCAGGCCAAAGGATAAGGCTAGAGCGATAGGGCTTGATGGGAGACGTGCGAGAATTGCCGGAAGGGTGTGCCTTGTGTCGTCATCGCAGTGTTAATCTCTATTTCTCCCACCTCAGCCCAAATCTCCCCCCTGACACGTAGTCATTCTCATTTATTATGAAAGTACCTCCCGTTGCCGGGGATTATTAATCTCTGTCACTCCGCGCTAATAGTGGGAAAGAGGAAGATCGAACGACATGGCTGATGAATGTATGTGGTTGCTCCATTTCGTACGAGGAAGTCTTCGTTGTTATGGTAATCTACTTTACTAACTCCAAGATACTTATAAGGGGTCGCCTTTTGAAGAGGAGCTCCGTTATATCACATTTTATCAATTTTTCTTCCCAAGAGTATAGGTTTGGGATTACAACATCGACGGTGGCGTGGCGCGCATGTGCACCACATTCCCACACGGGTGAATTTCTTCGCTTGACTTGTTTGGCATTTTCACTTACCAACACTGCCCATAAACATTATCGATATCAAAAGGATATTGACGACTTTGAAAAAATACAAAATATGATGACCTGCGATAGTATTGGCAGCAGCCATGGTAATAAAAAGGAAGCACACTGTAACGAAATCACAGGAGTGACGTAAGGGACCATTATGATAGTGTCGTGTTTGACGTTTCAGGAAAGGGGCGGGGTCGTATTCTAAGCATACGTCTAGTTTTGTTATATAACCCCATCTGATTTATTCAAAAATATTGAGAGCGAAATGATGTGTAGTAGCATTGTTACGGGTCTGAGAAAAGACAACCCTATTCTGAGGAACACTTAGCGGAATGAAGATTAAAAACAAAATATGCACATTGCAAATATCGTGACTCAGTGGTGAATCACATCTACGCTCTGTGTGGGACAGTGCGGGCCTTTGGCGGGCCGCACCTATGCGCAATTTCTTCTCAAGTTTTTTGCTGCTGCTCTATATAAACTTTCATATAACTGGTAACAACATGTTTCGTGCAATGGTCACTTGCGTTTTTGTTCGACAGAGGTTTCCTAAACCCTGTTGAAATTTTCATTTGATTCACACTTTGTTTTCTCTTTGTTGTGGTAGAGTTGAGATTGAAAAGAGGGCCAGAAGTGAATTTTTGCTTGAATACTAACGGCATGAATGTTTTTTGAAACTTTGCGTCTTCATGCCAATGCCATCCATGTTTTATGCGGCGGAATTCTAGTGTTATACCCATAGATAACATCCACCAGTTGAACTCAGTGGAGGTGATATGAAGCAGTCGCCCTCGCAAATTGCAATTGTCCCACGCTGCCAAAAAACCCAAAACGCGCACTCGTCAGTGCGCTGAAGCTGGTGGATGAGGGTAAAGGGTAAACATTGGGCGTTGTGAAATCCCTTCTTGGGATGCGCCACACACTTTGTTTTTTTTTCTTTCGAATCGTGCTAGCACTAGGGACCTGACCTTTGCAATCAATAGCGGGACCAACCGATGTGCAAGTCAGTGTTTTTGTCCTCCCACTCAGGTCTGGTACCAGTTAAGCAACCCTGGTGAGATGGTAGCTTGGATGTCTCGAAGGCTCGTGGCCCAGGATTTTATCCCCAGCCGCTGGTGAAAGGCTTCAAGTTCGAGTGAAGCTAAAATTTCTTCGCCATTCTTGACCTTACGGGACCAGTAGAGGAGTGTAAGCGAACAAATTTGAGAGCGATGAAGTGAGTGATTGTGACGAAGATGGTTTCAGTAGACAAAACCAATTGCGTGGTCTGTGGATCATAATAAAAGCAGAGTTGGGCTGGTTCGTCTCCACACTCTCTTGGATTTGCCGAGTAGATTCTAAATATACGTGATTCCAAAAGGAGGTCTAGTACGCGGCGCTCTCTGGAGGATTATCCATCTACAAACTTTTCTTCAAATTCACACCTTACAATAGTCTCGTGTACTACTAGGACGTCCTGCTGATGACGTCTTTAGTTGCGTGAGAATAATGGACGAAAAGTTGTTGTAATCTTCGAAGCCGCAAAGTTGATCATTCACGTTTTGGTATACGCCACATATTCGAGTTTCGTCCAGGATTGTAGTGACTACTGAATGCCTGTCTTTCTTTGACAAGAGCTTAGGGATTCCAACCAATGTACAAGTCAGTGTAAAAACCTAATAGACGGCTGAAACCATTAAACCGACCCCGGATAGATGGAATATTCGGTTGTCCTGGGTTGGATTCAATTCAGGATTTGATTCCGACGTCACATTTGCGGTAATGTCGCTATTGGGTACCCCATCCTACCGTTACCATAAAGCTGATAGAATATCTTAATTCTCCTTTTTCTAGCTACTGGTGAAGAGGTTGATGAAGAAGGTGAAGAACGAACTGAAGATTCGAGACCATCCAAATGGCGAAGCCGAATGAAACGGTAAGCTTGGCTCGCTGTGTCCACTATTTTTTATTTCGTGAAATTCGAAGAAAGCAAAAAGTTTTTCATGCACCTAAAACCAAAGAACTCTTCGTAAAAATGCTATTTTCTTAAGATTCGAGAAAACGAACCGTCGTTGTCGTCGAGCATGTCGTCGTCTGGTCAAAAGTCAGACGTTCTATTGGCTCGTCATTCTTCTTGTGTTGCTCAACACCCTCGTGCTCACCTCAGAACACTACGGTCAAAGCGAATGGCTCGATGATTTCCAGAGTAAGCCTTATTTGAAATTCTTCTAGATTTTTCTCCACAATAAACCATAGTGAGGACTTTTTGCCTTCGATGGATACCGCTACGCTGATAAAGTTTTAGTCACTGGAAAGCCACTCAGAAGTGGGAAAAAGGTCGTTGTTCCAGGCAGAGCAACTGAGCGAATTTCACCTTATTTTCTTCTGGATACCACTACCAACTTACAATTTCCGAGCTATCACAATATACGGGGGCGTTGTGATGGAAACGCCTGAATCATGTTAAACATCTCCTTTCCGTTAAAAACGGGATTGAGCTACGGGTAAGATCCCTGGGTGCGTGAGCAGTGCCCATTTTCCTTGAAGCCTCTGCCTTTTCTCAGGCTTAGTCCTGGTGGATGGCCCTTACCTTGTGACAGTGTCTGGTTTCAATAGGGCACCCTTTTAGGGTATCCCTGATAGTCCCGTACCGCATTCTACATACGACCGTGCTGCTGCTTGTAAGACAAGGTCAGCAGCAAGGCGGCTGCCTAGAGCTTGTGAAGATTACAGCGCTTCCTAGGAAATGACTTCTGTAAAAATTTCATTTTCTTGAGTTATGCTTATCAATATCAAGCTTATGGATATGCTTTTATAATCCACTCGCTTTGTCCTTTCTATACCGTGAAGTATGCAATTTATAGTGCTTTTTATCGCATCAGCAGTTAGAGAATAGAGGACTATGAGGTTACGGTAGAATGGTTCACGAGCGCTTTTCTATGCATGCAAAGAAGCGTCCCGATAGAAATTAGCTAAAGCAAATACAAAAAACAACCCCATCTTTGAAGATCGCATTCACTTGCCAAGCTGAATTTTTGGCACTGAACAGTCGCAGCTCAAGGGAGTGTAACTTTTTTAAATGAAACTAAGATTTACTATTTTTTCAGCGATGGCTAATCTGTTCTTTGTGATACTTTTCTCATTGGAAATGCTTCTGAAGATGTACTCACTCGGGTTCACCACCTACACCACATCGCAGTTCAATCGATTTGACTGTTTCGTTGTCATCAGGTTCGTTTCTCAAATTCTTAGTCAATTCGCATCCTTTAATTCATATTTTCCATTAGAAGTTATTATTTCTGTTAAATAGAGAGATTCGCAATCACCCAGTTTTGAACACAACTGAAATATGGCAGGATTTGATAGGCACATTAATTTTGACTCGTTCTTGTTTATTACTTGCTGTTTTTGACCGCAGTCTGCCTTACGAAAGTTTTACGAAAATGAGTGTTATGAATAGACTCTCGCCCCAGGGGACTGGGGACTCAAACCCACTCCCCTCGTTTATTGGGCAAGTACTCTACGAGTTACGCTATCGGGTACCATTTCACTCTCATTAAACGGTGCCCTGTTAGCGTAATTTGTAGCGCGCTTGTTCGGTAAGCGAGAATGCAGGTTCGCTCCCACCTGGAGCGAAAGTTTTATTCATGACGTTAGGCAATAGGACTCGCCTAATGTGTAGATGAAGGGGCCAAATCAGTACCATTTTTTGTTTTAAAGCCGCTTTGTAGAGTTTTTCTTTTTCGTTGCACCTCTTAGCAGCTTCATTATTATTCCTACCAGGCGACCAACTTGGCATACCATCTGCCTTTGTGACGCTGAGTTATTGCTTGTTGTCCGTTTTTTGATTACTTATTTTGTTAGCTAATTTTTCTTGATCACTGCAAGCTTAATGGCAATGTTTCGGAGCTCGAATCATCCTTTCTTTTCTTTTTGTCTCAACTCTTCCATGCTACAAGGCCCCATTTCAGTTCCATCATCGAATTTGTCTTGCTGTACTTGCGTTTGATGAAACCGTTGGGAGTCTCTGTGCTCCGTTCCGCTAGGCTTTTAAGAATTTTCAAAGTAACAAAGTAAGTTATTCTCTTGAAAAAACGCCGTGGCTCTCATTTATTGCTATTAATTCAAGATACTGGACTTCATTGCGAAACCTTGTCTCATCGTTGTTGAACTCGTTGCGGTCCATCATGTCACTCTTGTTGCTACTCTTCCTGTTCATCGTCATCTTTGCCCTCCTTGGAATGCAGGTCAGTTTTTATTCAGCTACGTTGAAAATAGGGGTGGAAGTAGTGTAGCGGCAAGTGGCGCGTTTACCATTCACGCTGTCCGAGGATCAAATCCTGGGTTGTGCGTCGCCCGTGCCAACCAAGCCCTCCATTCCCCGGGGTCGTTTAACTGGTATCAGACTTGTCGGGGAGGATAAAAAACACTGACTTGTACATCGGCTGGCCCCCGCAAGTCATTGTATAGGCCAAATCGCATTCAAATTGCCTTACGAATATACAAATGGAAGTAGAATGCGTGCCGCATCCCAAAGGGATAGATCATCGGCAAATGCTTTACATCCTTTACGTTGTAAATAGATTCGGCTCCAGGGCAGGGATGGTCCATGTCCTGACGTTGGTAGGGTCCCAGATAATCATTGGGTGCATAATTGTTTCCCTATTGACGAAGCACTATCTTGATTGGTACTGCTTATGAGCCAATCTTTAGGAAGATTATCCATCTTTTAGCCGGGCAGAGGCTCGAATAGGTGACATTATGAAGCAGTGCTCTAAGCCAATCCATATTTTAGTGTAAGGAAAGCTCATTCGAAGGGTACATATCTTTTAGCGGGACCGGTTTCATGGAGAACATTTGGCTAACTACACTTTGGAACTTTTGACTGGAGTCTATTTTATACGAATCGATTAGGCGATTTGCCGATATTACAATAGCTTCCAGCCTGAAAAATTGTTTACCCCTTTTCAACCACTCCCAAAACACCTTCGAAACTGATAGAGGCTATAACTCTATGTGTATGAGCTGTGAATTTCAGTAACGTGTTGTACTTCTTCCCAACCTTAAGTCTACATTTCACCGAGCCATGTGTCGCTAATGATTCAGAAGAATTTTATTCAAAAGTTCGGGCATTTTGAGGTCAATTTCTTCTACTATACGGTTCGAGAGGTAGTAAAAACGTTGTATGAGAGAGGCCAATGAATTTCATGGGCGCCTGCTCCCGTAATGTCTGGTATAAATCGTGAACCAGGTAGTCATTCTCAAGAGCTGGAAATCACCATGGAGCGATGGTATACTACTTCTCGCGTATGCACTTTATTGACTTAGCGGTTACCCACTTTTTCGTGAATGCGAAGTGAAGCAAAGGGGTATTTTGTATAAGAAGGTGGTTTCCTATGCCATCAAGAAGGGAAGAAGGGTGATGCTGATATGCAAAATGATAGGCAAAAGAATTATAAACGAGGTAGCTGAGGTAGAGTGGGGTAATCTGCACTCAAACAGATGAAACTCTAGGTAGGTCAAGGTCCCAAGAAGCAGTATAGCATTTTTCCTAGTAACTACCCTACCGACGCCGGTATATGGGACAAGGTTTAGGGTTTGGCAGCACATATCTGTCACCAGGATCACGCACGTAACAGGGCACTCGCATGTGGTCCAGAGAAACGCGTTAATAGCGCTGGACGCCTCTGGTCTGCAAATGGAAGACCAGCTGGCAAACTTAGCGCGAAAAAAAATTTCCTAAAACATGAACTGAATAAATTCTGAGTCATGCAGTCGTAAGAAACTTCTGCTAGATTTTTTCAAAGAGAACTCCGGCGAACTTTTTAGAAAGAACTCATTCCGTTAAGGGAAGGGGGAGCACATCCAAGTGAATGAGCCACCACAGCACTTGGGATCAAGCTTTGGAGAGAGGAAGGGATTCTGTGGAAGGATGTGAGCAGTTAGTGTTTTCCTGATGTTTCTCTCCTCTCCTGGACTCAGTTCAAAGTCCACCTGCCATCGGTCCTGTATCGAGTGCTCCTCAGAACTATAAGCGCCAGAACCCCTTCTCTTCTCGTAGTTACCCATCCTCTGATTGACACACATATTCAAGGTATTCGGCGGAAAGTTCAATTTCAATCCACAACAGCCAAAGCCGCGAGCCAATTTCGACACCTTCATTCAGGCTCTGCTTACGGTGTTCCAGGTGACATCTGTGTTTCTTTAGCCGTATTTCTCAATAGATTTCAAATTAATATTCCTCAATTCTCTGTTATTAAGATTCTCACCGGTGAGGACTGGAATACTGTAATGTACAACGGTATCGAATCGTTCGGTGGAGTTGGTACCTTAGGTGTCATTGTTTCTATATATTACATCGTCTTATTCATCTGCGGTGAGTCCACTCCATTCACTGACTTCTTCTTTACAACATTTTTAATTATAAATTTCGAAAGCTACTACAAAACTGAAGATTATGAACATTTTGTTTCAAAGCGCTAAGCTCGAACCTAGAGCGCTGTTCGCTGCTGTTGCCAAGGGTGAGCCAAAGGCGCAAATCTCTTGAAAAGAACATTCTTTTTTCCGGGTGAAGGGAGAGGGGGGTTGTACCGAGCGGAATTGGCTTTGTAATATTTTCTCGTTTGGATGAATAGGATTCGAAGAGAGAAAGGGATTTTTGGGAGGACTGGCATGAGTTTTAGAAACATTTCGTGGGATGTTTTGGAAGTTTTACAGCTTTACGGAAATCTCATCTAAATTTCGGCAGTTTCACTATTTATTGCAACAAGCACCAGCATTTCCGCTCCTTTCCTTTCGCTTCATGAAAACTTTCCGAGGAAGTCAAGTATAGTTTCGGGAAGAATAACGACTGAAGGGAGGAGGACTCCAGCTGATCTTATGAGCGCTAAGGGGGAGTATAAGGGTCGCCTCAATAGTGACTCCAGCTAATGGGTCACTTGACCGGATTCGTTAGATATTACTAACTGTCTTACTGGTTAAGTCCAAGGCCCGACTTAAGCAGTGTTTTCTCACAAATCAGCGTCGTTCTGGTGAGCTTCGCCTCGCCAGTTGTGGCGAAAAACCGCAGGTAAAAATACCAAAAGATTAAGACAAGAGATTCCTTCGTCTCCTTGTGAGAAAGAAATGTGACTTACTACAGTGGGAATAAAATAATTGATATTCAAGGTAACTACATCCTTCTGAACGTCTTCTTGGCTATCGCTGTCGACAATTTGGCCGATGCAGATAGTTTAACGAATGCTGAAAAAGAGGAGGAGCAACAAGGTATGGTTTCCTTTAATGCTTCTTGTACAAAAATTAGGAAGAATGCAATGCTGCTTGCATTTAAAAATTTATTGCTGTGAAAAAGGACTTTCTTATGAGTTTTTTTTTTTACAGAACTGGATGGTGAAGAAGAGTATGACGAAGAAGGTGAAGGATTCGGCGAAGGCGATGAAAGGTTAGTATCACATGTATCCATAGATTCTCTGTAGGTTGTCACTGAGAGGCGGATCCGGCATCCGTAGGGTTGGGCAGTACCCGCCGGCTTGTTGGGGGATGTGGTCCAGCTCCGTTTGACTAAGGGTCGGCTCTGCCAGAGGTGATCGGCCGCTATACCTAGTTTTCATGTGTCTAAAGCAAATTTATGAAGCGCTGTAAGTGAATGGCCCACCTCTGGTTGCAAGCAGTGTTTTCGAACTTCCTTAAATTCGAACAATCGACTGAAGGTTTCTTTGTTTGTTGGTCTCTGGAATGTATTGCAACCGCTTTCAGTTTTCTAACTTGAACAAAATAGCAGCCTACATAAAATTATGTGTAAATTTGTGATTTCGGAAAGGACCAGGGAAAGAATCGATTTATATGTGTTTCCAGACTGGACATGGAAGAGCAGGAACCCGGTGAGGAACTGGTAACGCCTCGACCTCGGCGTATGAGTGAACTGCCACAGGTTGCACCCCACAAACCGATTCCGAAGGCTTCATCATTGTTTATCCTCAGTCATACGAATCCGTTCAGGTAAATTATAAACACGACAAGTTCAATTGATTCAGTTTAGTAGCCGCCTGACTCTCACTCTTCAGGGTATTCTGTAATAAGATCGTCAACCATACCTACTTCACCAACAGCGTCCTGGTATGCATTCTCGTCTCTTCCGCGATGTTAGCAGCTGAAGATCCCCTCGAGGCGAATTCTAGACGAAATACGGTAACTTCAGCTCATATTCATGAAATTTTAGAGCTCTGGAAATCACTTTTTTCATTTTTTCTTCATAACTTTTCTTTAGATTCTGAACTACTTCGATTACTTCTTCACGACTGTGTTCACGATAGAGATCACACTAAAGGTGCGCTCCTACCTCTCTTCTTCACAACTAAAAAGGTCTTGGGCAAAAAAGGTTATCCTTCTGGAAAGTATCAGAGGACGTCATCATAATGAAGGGTGGCGGCCAGCCTCTATATCATCTTTATCAGGCGCATGTCTTTGTGTGTGTGGGTGGGGGGAGGGGGTTGGGGGAGGGGACATTCAAGTTAGTGAGCCAATTGTTGGGTTTGGAACTAGGCCTGAGGCAATGAGAGGGATTATAGGGGGAGATGTGAGCAATACGAGATGTGAGCATTCCTCCTTGACGTTCCTCCTCTCTTCTGGGCTTGGCGCTTTTGTCACCTACCATCGGCCCTCCTGTGGTGTCCTCCCCCCACCCAAGACATGAGTGCCCTTTATCACTGTGATGTTATAGAGCGGCAATAGTAGCCTTGATGAAACTCATCACCTTCAAAAGGTGTAAATTACTGTGGCGGGAAACGAACGTAACTGTGGTAGTATCAACACTAGCCAAAAGAGAAAAACTGCTCAGACCCTCCAAATCATTTTGGGTATCGTTTTTATCGGCAGAATGTCGGCCTCGCTCCTGTGGAGGTGTCATTGCTCAGCCTTCCTTCCTATGAATTACAACGACGTTGAGGAATTAACTTATGGGACTCTCGTAGAAGCAAGACGAGAACCTCGCTCACACAACCCACGTGCAATGTCATTTTAGGGTTCTCAACAGGTTTCTCGCCCTCTTTTATTATTGGTGGACCCGAATAGCAGAGCTTCGTTAATTTTCGAGCACAATAACAGACAACTATTTAGTCGTGGAATGTGCCTTTAAGATACAAGTAGTGTCCAGAGGGTCTTGTTCCCCTTGTTACTACTCAGATGTGCCCACATGTACAAAAAGACCTCAAACATTCGAGAAAATGATAATTCTTGTTCAGGTAGTCGTGTTCGGTCTCGTCTTTCATAAGGGCTCATTCTGCCGTAACGCCTTCAATTTGCTTGATATCTTGGTCGTTGCTGTCTCGCTGGTGTCATTCGTTCTTAAATCAGATGCCATCTCCGTGGTAAAAATTCTTCGGTGAGTGAAGCGTCCTTCTTTTAGAGATTTTGCTGTGATCCACTTCTTGGGAACTTTCCTCAATCTTGCATTCTTCCGTTGACCTTACATCATGTAAGATTACGAACCTTATCCGCAACCCAATTGTAATACCCCTACCCTTCATCCATCACCGAGATTCATGGGCATTAGCCATCTGAATCTTTTTTGCTCGCCTGGTGTCCCGATTTCTCATGAAAATGCGCAGTGTTCTACGGTGTTTTGGTTTGCAGTTAGTAGAGTTAAGGAAAAATAATGAATCATTTGATGTCTGCCAGCTCTCTATAATACGCGCCGCGCATTCTACTTTCATTCAAATTCGTACTTTTGAAGCGATTTGGGCCATACAAGGACTTGGAAGATCCAGTAAGTCGCCGATCACCAGCGTGTCTGTCGCCATTACACCCCATTGTCGTATTTCCATTTCGCAAAAGCCCCTACGGCTCTTGGATAAGTTTGTAGCAGCTTCGGGAGAAGTGGGCAATATTAGTGGGGGGGGGGAAACTTTGCGTATTTCGTTGCCAGGAATTCCTCTGGCTAATAAGAGCTCGACACGGCTGCTTCAAATTTCTACCAAATGCAGCTGTTGCTGTTGAGTATTAAATTTATTCTATTATTCAGTGTGCTGCGTGTGCTTCGTCCTCTTCGTGCCATCAATCGAGCCAAAGGTCTCAAACACGTCGTTCAGTGTGTGATCGTGGCAGTGAAAACCATCGGAAACATTATGCTGGTTACATTCATGCTACAAGTGAGTCTTCTTCGTTCCCGCTACTACACAGCATATCTCCTGATTATCATCAAACGGATTTGGGAGATTTCCCGAATCTCCAGAATAAGAGAAACTGAAGTTGGACGATGTGCTCTCTAAAGAAACCATTCCAAGCGCTCGAAGGTCTCTAGGATATCTCGCGCAATTCTAATTTAGGACTAGATCCCTGTAGTTTAACTGAAGCCTGACTGAAGCCGAAACAAAAGCCATTATACTTTTCCGATAACATTCGTACTCCGTCGACCTAATACTTTACTCGATTTTATACAGTCATAAGGAAGCAACTCGAGCATTCAATCTTTGTGA
>KZ347809.1:30137-41435 GCA_002352805.1 Teladorsagia circumcincta | reverse complement strand
GCGAAGATTTATGCTATCTCGCTCCATCACTACGTTAGAATAGCCATCCCGAGAGTTTGGAATGCTCATTTCAGGTCAGCGTTGAAAACACACATAGCGATGCATGTCTCAGTATAAATGGCTTTCCCGAGCGGGGGTCCGTCTTTTGTCAAAATTGGTCAGAGGAAAGTAAAGAAACAGTTTGAGATTGCCAAGTTTGCTTACAACTATTTTCCTACAGAAATCATATAAGCACTTCTCCAGCTAGCCCATTTCGAAGCAACGGCTCCGGATCAAATTGGTGGGGATCAACTGTGACAGCGAAATGAGAATGCCAGAAGTACTCGGTGAGAGGCTCGTCAGCATCCGGGTACGTACCCGACAGGAGGCCTTTGCAGTGCGAGAAGTCAGAGAAGAAGATGGTTCAGCGGACGGGTTGCAGCGCGTGATATGTGTGGGACGTACTATAGTATTCTAGTCAACTGGCGCGAAACCACTGGCATAAGCGCTGGAACTCATACGCTGGCCCGCCTCTGTCTCCTCCGTTCCGTTCGCCGCGAGACGGGCGACCTGTCGGGCACCCGGATGCCGAGCTGCCTGGAAGTGAAGAAGAAAAGCTTCAAAGGAGCCCTTGACAATGAGTTCCTACCCCCACCTTAGTGATGAGCGAGAGGCGTGTTTGGATGTGTTTCGACATTGCTTGCTTCATGGTTCCACATTCCCGTCCGTATTCAAATTACCCGCTACCTCGTAGTCCACGTTGCGTGTCACGAGGTGTGTGCAAGCTGTCTCGTCCATCAGCCACATTTCCTCAGACTGCTCACGTTTTAAGGCCCTAACGCCTTAGACGCGCGATTTCGAGTCTCTGTGATGCACCCAAGCACTTTATGCTACCATCGAAAAGATTGTTCCACACGACCTCATCCGGTTTTTTTTAACATTTGCCATCTACTCGTAAATATTAAGATCATACCTAAGAACAGATCCTGAACTAGGTAGCGGAGACGGCGGAGGTAAAACAGTAGGCTGAGTAGGCTGTTTGCGTTTCTGTATCAATGCCTGAAAGCGTTCAGCAATATATCACAAATGCAAAACACTAGCAAACATTGGCTCCTAGCATACTAAAACGAAAGTTTTCAACTTTCAACCTTCATTCTTTTCCTTGTCTTCTCATGTTCCTTTTGTTTTGCTGGTGTTGGCAAGTTTGGTGAGTTATTTTTATTTTTAGAACGGCGAGTAAATCTGAAAAGAAATAATTCAAAATGTGATACAATATTGAATGATTGCAAACATACATAGGTACAGTGCAAAAGGCGATTGCCGTGTTTCTCGAGAAAGAGAAATCGAGAGGGTACGCAATAAAGTCTGACAAAGTTGATCACTGAAGGATATTTCAGCGCTCGTACAGCCAAGAAAAATGAGCCGGGGCTCAGAAATTTCTCAGCAACACTACTTCTGTGCTTTCGCGAGCGGAGCACGTAAGACTCCCAAGACTTTCGTCGCACCATAGTGATACGGTATCTCAGAGCATTACCTTGGAAAGAAAGTTTTGAAACACTTAGTTCATGCTATTCCTCGATTGTTCCCGAATGCTTTGGAATATTTCGTGGGTTATATGTTAAAGGAGGACAGTGCTACGTACAAAGCCCCAATCAGCACTTTCTACAAAGGGCTTTTTAATCGCACACAATCAATTTTTCCCGCCAGACCATCCGAGCGCTCATTCTGCAAAGTTTGACTGGAGAAATCGGCCCACCAGATGCGCTCCAGGACAATGTTGTCGGGCCACGAAACGCGACTTCTAGACAGCAAACTTCGGCAGATGTTCACGCCTGTATGTGGCTCAGCCTCACTCAGTTCGTGTGGAAATCATCTCCCCAGCTTGTACAATTTCCCCATAACTTGGAGGCAATGGCTCATGGCGGTCTGAGAATACTGCATGTCTGCTGCAAGTTGACGGTAGTAGTGTTTGGATTGAATTGTAGAAGTTCCTCGATCCGATCAGAATCCACAGTTACTGGGCGTCCCGAACGTGGTTAGTCTTTAAGGCTGAACGGTTCACAGAACTTCCGGAACCAACGTCTACAGGTCCTTTCGTTAACCGCGTCCGGTCCTTCTGCGGCACATGTGTTGCGACAAGCTTCGCCTGCCGAGTGTCCCAGACGGAACTCGTAACGAAGGCAGTGTCGAACCAGTCGAAGTGTACGGCATTATTGCTCCACAGAGACGAGTGAGAGAGGTAAAATTTTGTGGTATGAAAGTATACTGAGGTCCCCCCTTCATAACTGCTCTGGCGGGAATCACAGAAACATGTTTTGAAAAACTCGGTGCTGTTTCTTGAAAAAGCGGACATCACTAAGTACTCAACCTGAAATTCGAAAATTGGCGTATTGCCGCTGACTTCGATGGTCAATATGTCACTGGGGAAATGTAAATGGTGAATAAAAAATAAATTCCTATTTTGGTTATGAAGCTTCCAACCTACTCTTATCTCAAAGGAGTTGGTTCAATAATTTCTTAACTTACTCCTTCACATTTGTCATTTCTCGTATAGTATTCCGAAGGCGTCCAACGTTGTTGTGTGGAAATAGTAATGGCAAGAATGTCATATGTTCCACTGCAGCGCTGAAATTTTCGGCTCTCTGGCATAGATCACGTTAAAAACGGAAACTTAAATCAGATCAGATTTGGGCAAAAATAGCGCACCCCTACCCCACCACCTGATTATTTGAGTGTGTGTCTTGATTTTCTTCACGGCCTACATCTATTGAGGTAGTGGTGGCGAATACAAGCGGACTTCAAAGGACCGCGTAGCGAGTCTCTTCGTAAAGGGGTACCGATACGTTTCATCATCCCCATCAACCCTGGAGAGAAGGGAAGGGGTTACTCCACATGGCTCCTCCACTACCTCCCTCACCAGCTATGACTGTTTTTGTAGCGTTTCATTCTGAAACCACTCAATATACTCCGGGTTCCTCTCGCCCTCTTGAACGGACATGAAGCGTGGGGGAGGAAGTGGGAGGGGGTGCGAGGGCCAGGAGAGGGATACCTGAGGAAAACGCCAAATGCTCTAGGTTGACCTACTTCACGCTTCATTACCTTGGCTTTTTCCCGCCAAAGTCGTCGAAAACCATCACGAGTGACTTCTCCTCCTCCGGCCGAGAGCCCGCTCACCTCCAACTTTGGAAGCCTGCGCCCCCCTGCGATCAAAACTAGACGTGGATCACCGTAGCTAACGCATGATGAACACAATCCTTAACGACCCGTGCATTTATAAGTAACCAGTTTAGCTTCGCACACTCGCGTGCATGACACGATAAGCTTTGGTGAACGTGGACAGACTGTGAAACGTTGGGTTCTGCCGCTGAACCCAACAGTTAGTTGCTTTGTGAAACGCGTTGGCATACCATCGACAGGCTGCCTTGTTTTGCTGGAGCTCCTTTGATACTCGGGGTTGAGTGCGGAGCTAAACTGTTTTGAACAACCGCCATAAATCTAAGGTCAGGATAATTCAGCGGTCAAACAATAATCCAAGTAATGATATTGAAATAGAAATACCCAGAAAACATAATAGTATTTCTTCTAATAACCACACTAACAACAGTAATTTCTAGGAATCAACCACAGTAATTTCTAGGAATTCTGGAGAGAGTAGAGGTCGTGGCGATGACAACGCAAATAAGGTGACGTTGAAATTAATGGAATAAAACGCTTTCCATAACCGAAATCTCAAGAAACCTCTACATTCCTAAGCATAATTATTATCAGCCCCTATCATTTGTTATCGCCTTCTGTCCCTCACCAAATATGTTCCCGTTCCATCCTCCACACCACTTTGAACCAACACTTCACTGCTGCTAGGACACCCGCTTGAGTTTTGCGGAATTTGCGTTTTAGCTCCACTTATCGCACTTTATCAGCTGTTAATAATTTCAGTCCCCCGCCAAATGTGTTCCTGTTCGCCTGCTATATACTATCTAATAGGGAGCGCCTCAGTGCTGCTGGCTCGCGAGCTCTGAATTCTGTGACCCTCGCGTTTTAACGCCTCTTATCGAATCTTATTAGCTGCTATCACATCGGTCCCCGCCATATGTTTCCGTTCCGCCTGCTATATAATGTCTAATAGGTAACGTTTCAATGCTGCTGGCTCAAACGCTATGAATTTTGTGACCCTTGCGTTCTAACACCTCCTATCGAATCTTATCAGCTGTTATCACATTGGTATCCCTCCGAATATGTTCCCATCTCGCACACTATATCACATGTAACACGCAGCGCCACGATGTTGCTGCCCGCGCGCTATAATTTCGTGACCCTCGCGTTCTAAGAGCCCTTATCGAACCTTATAGGCTGATATCACCTTCTTCTCACCGCCAAATATGTTCCCGTCCCCCCCCTATATCGTATCGTGGAATCAACTCCAGATGGCGCCGGGACGTCCGCTACGAATTTCGTGACACACACAGACTGACAGACTTAGCGCTTTATATGTTGTAGGGATTTCAAGCCTTATCAGCTGTTATCACCTTCGCTCCCCCACCAAACATGTTGTCCCGCCCCCTATATCGTCTCCAGGTGACTGCTGTGACGTGAGCTATTAATTTCGTGACACACACGGACAGACAAACTTAGCGCCCTATGTATATATTAGGTGTTTCAAAAAGTTCTGTCGTTTTCTGACACTCACAGTTTCACGCTTCTTTTTTCTTGAATCCCAAAAAGCTGTCATCATTAAGACTACCATGTTGTAGAACTTCCCCTGCTCTATCGAAATTTACCTCCAATTTGCTCTAATACTTTTTGTTAGAACTTTACAATGGTTTGAATGCGGTATACACAATCAGCCAGTTGACATGATTTTCTTCTTCCAGCCTTAAATAGACTTAAAGTAGCGGGAGCAGGTCAAGGTATTAACGATGCGCTTGGCTTACATGCGCGCGTAATACGCTACATAGCAGTAGTTCAGAAAGTTATTGTAACGAAAGCGAGAGCCTTGAGTATGATGACAGTGGTGGTCGGATCTGGGACGATGTCACACATTGGTCGAAAGTTCTGGCTGAAGCACTTGTGCGCAAAACCCTTGAGAAGGCTCCTCCCTACCTGTACGTACATGGTTTGTGGAGCCAAGTTATGCGGAGGTAGCTGGAAAGTCCAAAAAATTCAATAGAGGCGTGCCGCGACAAAGCTTCTATTTCAAGGGTGGTCCATCATTTCACTGCTTGTTTTATGTAACGAAAGCCACTCGCTCTTCTGCTGATTTGCAAAGCACAATGAAAAATGGATTCTTTCCTACAGCTCGCGAAGCTTTGCTGGGTAGATCGACAACAAACACCCCCCCCGCCCAATTTCGCAGAATCTAAACTGTGCTGGAGGCGGATTACGGCAACTTTCATGAGGTCAACGGCGTCTAGCTCTTTGCATCCAGGTGGAACTGTTACAGTGGCGAAGTACTCCTAACAGTATGTCGAGATACCTTCAGAACACTAGCACATTTGGCTTATACTCCTCATTATAAAAGGACCGACTCATCCCGGACGGGTGGCCTGGGGGCACATCACACAACCAACAGTGCCAAGTTGAACCAGCTAGGCTACGAAGTGATGCTGCGAACACCTTTCTCAGCGAAGTGATGCTGCGAACACCTTTCTCAGTAGACCTTTGGTCTATCAACTGTCACTTTTCCGAGGATCGCGATAGCTTCCTCAAAGAGAAGTGCATTGAAACCCAACATGATGCTGAAACGATCTTCCCTCAGCTCGTCGCCTCCAAAGCTCCAACATCCTGAGCAAAGCTACTCACTGGAACGGTATCTTATAGTAGAAGGTTCGAGCATTCGAATGGTTTTTGTTGCAACTTGTGTGGTTTGATTCAAGCCGAGATACATGCATTTGAAATTCGAGGTCGAAAAACGACAGAACCTTCTAAAACACCTAATAGTTGAGATATCCATTCTGGCTTCTAGAAAGTGTTTCTCAAATATGAAAGCACCAGGTTAGCTCTGCATGCTATCGCATGTATGACACGGTACGCTTTAGTAAAACAAGATAACCTGTAAAGCGTTCGGTCTCACCGCTAAAAAGCCCAATATTTAGTTGCCTGGTGGAATGCGCTAGCTAACCTTCGGGAGGTTTTGTTTTGCTGAAGCACAAGTGTGATACGCGCGGTGGAGCGCGGTACCGAGCTGGTGTTGATAAACAACTACCATGAATCGAAGATCAGGATAATTCAGCGGTCGAATAGTAATTGATGTCAATGATGTTGAAACAGAGATACCCAGAATTCATTACAGTATTTCATCAACAACCACCTTACATTCCTAGGAATTCTAGGCAGAGTAGCGGTCGAATAGCGACGAAGCGCAACCAGAACGAAGTTGAAATAATCGAAATAAAGTGCTCTACGTTATTACGCATATCGTTAGTATCAGAGTTTATGGTATCACTTTCTGTCCCTCACCAAACATGTTCCCGTCCACCCTCCATCAGCTGTCGAAACCAACAGTTTATTCCTGCTGGGATGCCCGCTATGGATTTCGCAAATTTTGCGTCTCAGCGCCTCTTATCAGCCCTTACCAGTCGTTATCACTTTCTGTCTCCCACCAAATATGTTCTCTTCCAATCCCTATATCATATCGAGAATCGCCTCCTGATGACTGCTGGGATTCACGCTATGAATTTCGTGACACACACAGACAAACATAGCGCTTTATATATATTTAGGGATTATTCATTAGGTAATCGCCAGAGTATTCTCCGGTATGCCTCAAAGTTCCGAAGGACGGAACTCACTGACCTGCCCAGTCAATGGATACTGCGCTGTCTACTAACAGCAGTCAATTTTTATTGACTATCATATATCTTCTTAACAGACAGGTTTCCAGCAGCCCTTGTCGCGGAATTCTCGCTAGATCATTTCGACATGAATCTAGCTCAAAGGCAAAAGTTAGGCTCGTGTTTGTGAATTATGGTGATTGAAACTGAGTATAGAAATGGAAAATAGAACGGCAATGAAGGAAAACGAAAACAAACCGTAGACGAGGCCGAGAACGAAACCCCGCTTCTACTAGAAGTGAAGAAGGCTGGTTCGAGAGAGAGGCACCTCCAAACAAGTTTTCCGGATATGTCAGCCGTTCCTTCGTTTGATACGGCAACGAACTTAGCGATTTCACACGTATGCCAGCCACGCACCACCTCCCCGGTGAGCGGGACCAGCTGTGGTAACGGAGCATCGCTGTAAATATGTGACCCTAGTATTTACACAATTTCTGCTACATCGCTTCTTTGACACCTCACCCAGGAGAGCACAACACACCCAGTATATTTGCTATCCAGCTTTTTCAATACCAATGGTGGACCCAAAAGCAGCTGTTCTTATTCCACTGTTTTTCTTTTTTTTGTGTGCGCACCTTTTTGTGTATTGAAATAAATAAATAAATTAATAAATAAATATGTCGCCGCGCCATTTTGATTCAGAAGCCTGGCGTCACCCTTCTGAGCGCAGTCCTGGTCATATTAAAGGAAAGGAAGGAAAGGCCTCCTACGATCGCCTAAATCTGACTCGTGACTTTAAACAATCAAACACTTACTGATCAACTAGTATTCCAGTATGCATCTTGACATTCATCGTCAGTGTGCATGCGCTCACAATGCCGTACTGATCAAGTGTTGCAGTGTTGTCCCTTAATAGAAAAAGTTCGAGCGAAATTCACCACTACGTTCACGCTAACGATTTTTGTTCAGGTAGCGTGCAACAAATCGAACAGTAGTGGCGCCGTCGCGCGCGGTTACTCGCGCGGCACCGTAATGCGGTGCTTTTTCGATGAGCGCGGCAATAATTGACTTGTCGATTGGAGCAACGATTTACTGCAGTCCACCTTAACCCTTTTGGCCTAACCTATCGACTCCGAAAGTCTGCATTACCAAAGCAACAGCATGTTTTTACTTTTCCTCGTAGAGCTCGCTTCAGACAAGCTTGCCCTTTCGAACTTACACTACACGTCATAAGACTACTGAAATATTAGAGGGAGGAGCCACTTTGGCGTCCTTTTGAAATTCAAATTGAATGACGCCCAGCTCATCAATTACAGTTGCGACGTGAACGAGACCACAAGCGCGCGTCTCGAGATTTTGTTGCAGCTTTTGTAGTAATTCCTTGATCCCCGCACAGGATATCACATGCACATGTTATCAGGGTTCGCGACATCCAGCGATCCAAGTGCACTACCCTAACCAGTCGCTAACAAGCGCTTGTCGATGGAGCAAATATTAGTGACGCACCTGATCACATGTGCGCATTGCCCCAAGCGAGTGAGTCGGATAGTTTTGCAGCCGACCTGTTTGACACGCCTTCTACTTTGGCGAATAACAGATCGACTTCATTTCCATCCGACCCTCATCTTCTGGAAGTCACTTTGAAATCTACGAACATGAATACATATAAGCTACGCACATATGAATTCCTTGTGATGTTGCTCGACAGTGGAGGTCAACACAGCTTCATCAATGAAAATACCGCAAAGCAGCTGGGAATTCGGTTTTCCGATCCACGTCCGTGTACTACGTGCACTTTTGGAGAACTTTTCTCTACGAACATGTCATCTTTAGTTGCCGTAGTACTTCATGATCAGTCGGATATCCCTACTCGTCTTCAACTGAAAACCTCTAAGCTACCACAAGAGTACGTGCGAATGCTCATATTCTCGAGGAATTCGTGATGGAAGTTTTCGGAAATTTCTAAGTCTCGTGTCAAGATGAAGAAGCGATGTTGGCATCCTTATCGGACGAGTGAACTTCCTCCATTTCATCCATGCAGCGCTGACCCAAGCCCTCAGCCTGATCCACACACCGTCAGCTGCCAGATCGCTCCCAAGATAGCGAAATCCTCCACTCCCTCGATGGTCTCACTATAGACGTCTATGATCGGCTCTGCACCCTGATCGGAGCTCAGGAACTTGGTCGTCTTGACATTCAGCCGGGACGCACCTTCTGCCAGGACTTCCTGCCATTTTTGTACCATGTCTTGAAGCTTCCTTCTGCTATTTGCTATCAAGGCGATGCCATCAGCGTGGAAGATGGTCTTCTGTAGCACGCTATCCGCCCCTTCATCAGGACGTCTAGTGTCAAGAGGAAGAGAAAGGGGCTCAAAGCTAATCCTCGATGCATCCCAACAGTGATGTTCAACACCCTCGATAAGCCGTATAGGGTACGAATAACAGCTTTGGATCCTTCGTATATGTCTATCGTCAGAGAGATGTGGGAATCCGGCACGGTCGACTCCTGAGCCTAGTGCGATCTCCATAATAGCTTGCGGTAGACGATCGATTGCCTTCTCCAGGTCGAGGAACCAGGTGCAGGGTCGGCGCTTCTCTCGATACTTTTTCATCACCTGTCTTGCGATAAAGACGGCATATGTGGTAGAGCTTTCGGGCATGAACTCGAACTGATCCTGCAAGTTCAGGGCCAGCTCCCGCAGCATGCAGCCGACCAGCCGCACGCACAGTTTCACAATATGCGCAGTCAACTTGATCCCGCGGTAGTTAGAACAGTCCATCGCATCACCTCTCTGCTTGAAGATGGGGACGATAGTACTTGGTCGGCAGGCCTTCGTGATTCTTCCTTTCACAATTACATTGTTTAAGAAGTCGGTTAGCCACCTCATGCCGTACGCTCCCGCCATCCATGCCTCGACTGGCACTCCATCCAAGCCAACCGCCTTCGGGACCTTCATCTTTCTTGTTTCTCAATGAACCTCATCTTCTGTCCACAAAGAGATGGGGCTTGCCGTTGCCTCTGCTTGCGGAGTCCCCTAATTAAGAAACACACAGTGGTACTCTTTCCACCTCTCTTTGATTTCGGCTGCCTTTCTCAGGATGGTGCCGTCGCTGCCATTTACACACTTCACGACCCTGATGTCTTGAGTAGAGCAGCTTGAAGGCAAACTTCTTTGCATTCTGGTTTTCAAGTTCTCATACAGCGCGGCCATTTCAGTGTTCCTTGCCTTGGCGACGGCAGCCTTAACACGTCTGTTGCAACTTGTGCAGACAGCGAGTTCTTCAGCGCGCTCTGCCTTCTGTCAGAGTGTGTGTGCTTCCTCTTCCTTTTCACGATCCGCTGGACTTTCTCGTTCCAGAGTCACCTCACTCCGCAACGCCATGGGCGACTACAAGCGTTGGCCGGGCTTCTCCACACTCGACGGAAGTTCATTTGTAGGAAGTCAAGGAATTTGACGTCAATAGATTGTGAGTCCACATCTGTGTAGTATTGTGTACAGCTGTCGCAGAACGGGGGAGCGCTGGGGCTGGGGCCCGACTAAGGCGCTGTAGATTCTCATGTGCTGCTGTGCTGTTATGGGATTGTTACCGCTTGGCATGAACCGTCACCCCTGTTCTTGGGTTAGGAACCGGCAACGCGCTGGGTTGCGGAGGTCACGCCGGTGGGAATTGTATGGCCCGCAGGAAGGACCCGTAGAACCACGTGGGCTCGATTATGGCCACAGGGCCCGAGCCACCTCGATTCATCGTGTTAGAGGGTTAGGAAGGCAACGCTCTTGAACCACGACATGGGGGGGAGAGGTGAGCAATTCCGTTCTCCGTGGTGCTTATCTCTCCTAGGCTGTGCTAGTGTCACCTAACAGCGGTTTTTGAATGCCCTTCTGGATGTCCCCGCCCCCTCTCTCTAAGATAAGGAAACGAGCATCAACTAGTGCTTTATTTGTTTGAAAATGAATAACAACTATTTTGTCACAATTTTGATGCTCTGCACTGAATATAATCCTCTTTGGCGATCATGTTCTTGTGGGGGGGGATGGAGCAACACAACAGTGCTGATGGTAAGTGACACTAGGACTAAGGCCAGGGGCGGGGAAACACCAAAGAGACCGCACGTTGCTCACGTCCTTGCCCGAAATCCCTGCCATTACCTAAGCTCAGTTCCAAGCACAACAAATGGCTCACTGACTTGAATGTACCCCTTCCCGGACATGAGCCCACCATTTCCTCTAACCATACCCGCAGGACATTTTGTTTAACATTAGACATTTCCACAAACATGCCGACTGATAAAACGGCAAACTAAGTATTGGAAGAAGGTCATATGATGTATTGAGTTGGTGCATAATAACGTAGCGTTTTTTTCTCGAGCTACAAACTCAGTGAATACAAGTACTATCAACGAAATCACATACATCATTTGAAAGTACTTCTTCTTCCGCTCTACAAAACATTGTTTGTCATTTTCTTCTGTTATACTATACCACATTAGTCCCCCGTCAACCGCCGGGACCTCCCTTTCTTGCGCTACTTCTACGCTACTTTTTATGACA
>KZ347808.1:7361-21731 GCA_002352805.1 Teladorsagia circumcincta | reverse complement strand
TTCTCCTTCCGTCGGATCAAATGTTGTGCTTACTGAGTTCTACAAGTAACAGAAATATCTAGGAATTTATTGAACTTACCTTCAGTCCACAGTTGGGATTCGTGAGAATCATGTTCTTCGCTTCTTCAAAATCCAATATTTCCTTCTGGAATTGAAAAATACTTCTCCGATGCTTTCGTAACCGGAAGGAATGGGGGTGGGGGGGGGGGAGACAAAATTCACTCAACATACATTCGAACAGAATGCAGTCGAAAATTGGGAGCCATCAAGCATATGAAAATAACTAGGGCTCGTTGAACTTAAAACTTACAACTCTTGACAGGTTCATTCCCCTCGCTTTCCGCCGATACTCCTTCCGCGGATGTGCTTCTGTCGTCTAAAAATGACCTATATAATGAGAACTGGTGGAGAAATTTGGGGAAAGGATCTTTTCAGGTCTAACAATAATAGAACCAGTCTACCAAAAAAGAAAAAGCTACCAACAATCAAACCATACCTCTTCAGTATATTGTTCCGCGTCTTCATAGCGATCTAGTTTCTTTTTGTCCTTCTTTTTCGGTTTCTTTTCATATGAAGCATCATTATGCTCTACGACTTGCTCAAATTCTTCATTGAGATCACTTGATATCTCCTGAAACGATGATAGGAAAAGCTTGAGCAATTAATTATGACTTCTAAAGAAAGTGTAGATGATCAGCTCATGTTTGTAACGGGTAGGAATTTGGACACCTCTGTGGGGTTGATTTTTCTGCAACTATTCATGACCTTGTGATTCCATTCACTTTATGATCTTAACGTCACAGCGGTAAACGAGCATCTCCCTCTTCTACACTTACTACCCGCTAGACAAAAAACGGCAATTCGAAATGGATCTTTTAGTTTGAATAGTTTCGTACGAAGATGCTGCTCATGCCGTCCTTAGGGCCAGGAAGCACGCGATTCCGCCGGTGATAGCAGGTTACCCATTCAGGTAAATAACCAATAGAGTAGCGTAGTCATTTTTACTGCCAGGAAGGATTCCAAATCAGCTAACTTGCCTTGCCGTTCGAACTAATTAAATAATTCCATGGTAAAAATTTTACCTAATATGGCTGGTAAAAAAACCAAACTCACAAGTTTCACTTTTTTCGGCTTCAAAACAGATCCGTCTTCCTGTTCGTGCGGTCTTTTCCGTCCCATTCTGGAAGTTCGGTTTGCTATATGTAGGTGTACAGCTATGCAAAAAAAGTGCTTTAACAGGGACGGGTCTCAACCACTACTTCACGCACAACATGTCTAATTACAATGAGTTCATTTGTAATTTCAAAAATCACAGCAGTTAATACAACTGCACAAAATTGAGAACATCGGATATGTACAGGAGGCAGGAATCATAATGGAGTATTCAAACACAACATTGCAGTGAATTAATTGCATAGTAACAACGAGTCAAAATTTCAACGGAATGTTAGGCCATAACGGCGGTCGTTTCCTCGCATATTCTTGTTCGAATCGCATATCCATCAGCGTTTCCATAGCCAGGATTTGCTCCGCTTTCGATCCATACAATTTGCGGGCGTTGTCGCGTCTTTCCTTCGTTCGTGCTCCTTCGTCCGGGACAGCGAACGAGCGCTTCTCAACGCCGTACACGCCGACTAGAAAGAAATTTGCAGCAGATTTTCATCGCATTTCAGCAAAACAATGACGCTTCTGATTCTCATCTTCTCTCCTATACGGACTTTAGTATGTACAACTGTATGGTTGCGATGAGCTTCGTGCTACATGAGTTCGCCAGGTGGGACCTTCAACTAATGGAAACGACTTGGTGGATCAGGTAGCTCAATTTTGAGGTACTCCCGTTACCAGTGGAGTCACTCATTTGTTATTCCAGAGATTGTCGGAATTACTACAGTTTATCAGCTTGAGATTACACAAGGAAAAGTTTATATCAGATTTGAAAGCCCACTTGCTGTGGTTAGTTCAGCTAGAATCGCTCAATCGCCACTGCGAACCAAACCGACATCGCGATAAAGGAAATGTTCAGGAAAGCCCTCCATCCAGTAACTATGCCAGGTGGCCTTGCAAAACAAACAGTACTTTTTGAAAAAAAAAATCACCAACTTTTATCGGCTAGAACGTATTCGTCGTCATCCAGATGGATCCAGTGCGTGGTTCCCTCACCCCGTTCCTTTGCCAAACGCTGCTCCTTTTCGGTTCGCTCAGCATCGCCTGCAATTAGTGAGTCTATGATAAAAGTCTCGAGTGAAAAAATGCATAGGGAAAGAAGAGAAGATAAAGCAATCAATATACTGTGCAGATAGAATTGAAAACAATATTTTTTCATACAAATGAAGTGGACATACGGGTCTTTCTATGTTCGATTGTCTTCTTGAAAAAAGCCACCATTTCATCAGACATCTCTTCCACCTCCATGGACACTGAAGCATTCGTTTAAAAATCGTGAAACGCTAGCACTAAAGCACTACCTGACTCTTCGTAGGCCGAACTCGAAGCGAGTCTCTCCTTCTTGACCTTTTCTTTGTTCAGCGACTTCTTCGCATATTCTCGATTAGAACTTGAATTATCATTGGATCGTGAGGCTGAACAAAGACAGACTGATAGACAGACCGAAAGATTGAAGGACTTATCCACGCGTTGAACTTTTTTTATTTTCTTGGTATCCCATGCTTGCGCTGGACTCTCATGGTAAGATTGCAGACTACCTCGGTGATTACATTTCCTTAGCAGGGTTACATGACCAGTGACCAGTTAGAGTACTCTTCGAATGGCTCCTTCAAAAAGAAACTTCTCTCAGAGTTCCGAATAGTGCATCCGATGAAGCCAAGTACTGCAGCAATAATCTGATCGCCGTGCATTGAAGCAACGACCCCAAACAAATTGGTGGGACAACGTCGGTCGATCATGAAAGTGTGTATGCCGAATGAAGGTAACCAAAAAGAGCTAAAGCGTACCGCCGACTGAGCCACTGACGAGTAACCCCTCCACGAAATAAGGAAGAGCGGGGCCGGACGAGTTTTCCGAACTTCTGCTCCACAGCCCATTGACCCATGTGAATTAGCGGCTACGTCGAATATACATTGCGTACCATGGGGTGCGAGACATTTCGTCCGTAAGTTCACATTAGCCGCCATCAAATCACTTTGTAAGGCCCTAACGCCAAATTCGTGCACGTTCGAGCCGCGAAAGCGGCTTATCTGTGATACTCGTTGGTTAATCAACCCCACCCACACCATAGACCCTTCGACGACCTAATCCAAGGCTTGCTTTACGCAAAAATGTGGTACGGGTTCGAGATAAAATGGAATCATAAGGTAGGATAGTCACTGCTAGAAAACGCTGAAACACGCAACATGCGCCTATCATAAATGAATATAATTCATGAGATAATAAAAATCACTGTACCTGGTTTTCTACGTGAATGCCTCTTCTTTTCACCAGCTATGCGACAAGAAACTGCAGCCATACGCGCATGATCGGCTCTCCACTTCTCAACGGCATGATAGTGCGCCCAGAACGATGAAAAGCATGCTTCCCTACACCAGGCCTGGTTTTGGAAAAGTTCCATTGCCTACCTGAAGATTTCGTTTTTGCACACAAAGACGAAGAGCGCCTAAAGTTGTTGAAGTGGAAAATCCTAGGAGACGATATGAAAGACTCTGACACGGAATGAGACAGTAGGCAGTACATGAGGAGAGAATTATTGTTCAGGAATCATCAACCTGAGAGAAATCTCTGACAAGTCTTGCTCTCACTCATGCCTTGGAACGCCCTGATATGAGATCAAAGGGTCAAAAAAAACGAGCACACTCGCTCTACACGAGATTAAAAGGAAAAAGGATGAAGCTCCAATGCATAACACAAAACTTTGCTACGCACAACACAATTCGACGATCTCATTTCGCTGATGTTACCTCTGTACACTAATATGGCTCTAACTGGTAGATTCCCGAGGAATAAATGGGTTTGCTTACATAAGTGAGGTTTTATAAAGGCACTACGCGTATAGGATCGATACCTTTTGCTCAAGGTGAGCCAAATTCAAGGCTTCCCGATGAGGGAGGGCTTGTACGAGTTAAGGATACCGTGAATTTATTAGGAAGAAAGAGGATTTAGGTAAGGTTGTGAACAGCAGGAATTGTTTGAAAGAGTAATATCAATTCCAGCGATGGGCTAGAATTTATGAAATCTCTGGAATTCACGGAAATTTTAGAAAGATGTTAGATGTTTTCATATATCCATCGCGGTGTAGTATATCTCGCTCTTACATGAGCTATCTCTCGGAAGTCTGATATAGTTTCAGCTAGGATAGAAGAAGAATGATTGAAATATCATGATTACAGCTGGAGGTGAGTCGCGGGACCCATCCGAAGTGTTGTACGTCCGTTGTAATAATTTCAGAAATTTGACGACCCTCTACTTAGGGAAGGAACTGTCCCGATACGAACCCCAACACCACCATCAACCTTGATGAGCACAACCCCCAATACCCCAATACGGACCCATCCGAATGCAAACATGAAGTCATCAAATACGGCCTTCCTCTTCAACCGATTGATCTTCGCCAACCACGAATAGGACCCATCCCCCTTCTAAAAAGCAAAGACGACTCCGTTGGGAATTGCGCAATACACGGCTAAACGGTGCTCGTAAAAAGCCTAGAAGAGGTTGGGGCATACTAGTCCTCGCTAGGGGTCTAGTCAGATGCCAAAATGAGAAAATGATGAAAGCTGACTTTATGACCCCATGTATGGCAACATAAAAAAAAGAATAACACCTCCTCGAGCACTTGCGAAAAGAGCTCTCCAAAATGACATAGTGGATTTTTGTTCCATTTCACTTTTAGGGAGCGATTAGGTTCTTCTTGCTTTTACATTGGCTTTACTACTAGGCGCAGCTTGGTCAGTGTGAAATCATTGGGAGGCGGACATGTGCTTCCCACGTAGAGGAAGCGCGCACAGCTTGAAGAAATCGTTTACGGAAAATTCTTTCATTCTTTCCTAACCTGAATGCATCAGTTCATATCACTAAATGATGCGAGCAATGTTTCACATTTGGTTCCCGAAGAGAAACAAACTTTTGAAGACCACACGCTGGGGACGATAACGGGTAGCTTGGGCGGGGACAAGGGAACGCATGCAAGGTAGTGCATCTTCAAGTGGACGTGTTTCAAGCGACGCATTGGAAAGCAGGGTTAAAGCTTTCGAGAGTAGAGACAAAACGATCGATAGAGGAGAATGCAGTAGGAAAGAGAAGTCGTTGTCATAGGTGGAAAACGCCAAAGAGAGTTCTTAGTGAAGACAATGCGGGAACAAAGAGAATCATTCCTGTCGTCAACATTTGTGACAGATGTACGGATGGAGTTTCATCGCGTAGCAGTCCTCGCGGTTTTTCCATTTGTTTACCAAAACAAACACCACTTTCATTTCTTCTTGTTCTTATCATGAGCGATGGGTATCAAACCAGTGATTTATGGGTTGGATAGAATAATGATTTTTTTCCGTGGACGCTTCCTTTAATCCCTTATAGAAAGACCGAAAATTTCTATACGTTGCGCGATTCAATTTTACAAAGGGTTAAGAGCAAAAATAACTACGAAAAATGTATGAATGCCAATGAACATTATCACTTAAACAAAGAACAAAATTTGAAATGGTGTATATCTTCATACACAATTCAACAAGAAACAAAACATTGAGCAAAGACAAAGTCATAATAAGCTTGACATACATACTATCTTCTCCGAATAGGGAATTTCGATCGCTTTGAGCTTCGACCGACAATAGATTTAAAGTCTCACCGATTGAACAATAGTTATTATATTTTTACACTAGTATACATTACAAAAAAAGATAATAAGATCTTTGCAAAGAAAAGAATAGCATAGAAAATCGCTTTCCAATGCTACCACAAAATGACTACAGGCGAAGACGATTGTTTGAACGAAGGACACGTTCTCATAAAGCACATTTTGTCAGCACGGATTCTAAGAAAGATTATAAGAAAGGCAGCAAGCACAAGGTAGAGAGACAAAAGCGAGGTACAGATGGGGAAATCTAGGGAACAATCAGTGAAGAACAGCGGTGATTATCATTATGCAGAGATAAGCGCTACAGCACAACGAAAATGACACAAGACTTGAACAATAATTAAGAAGTGCATACAGATCGCTTAATATTACAGGACCATTAGTACATCAGAGCGTGGCGGAGCATTGACGTCGTTCTCCACTGTTGCAGCCTCCGCCTGTTGTGCAGCTCGTGCTTTTTGCTTCGCTTCAGCCAACGCCTTTCGACGCATCTCAGCAGCGGCCTTCTATAAATGTTGGGTTCTCATTAGAAGGAAATCGGTTTTTGGTAGAACTCCAGGGTCTCATCCACTTGAAAGGGGGGCGGGGGCATGTGATACGATAGTTCATATAGTTCAAGGAAACGAATTTTTCGCAATAGAGAAGCTCCACGGTGAGTATAAAAAGAAGCGGAATGTTCACGCACTTCAATGAGTTCCTCACCTTACAAAAGCTGGAATTTGTGCAGGGCGCAGCAACTGTCGCACCACATGCCCCTTCCCCTACTGGAAGAGACCCGGACTCCAAATTATGGGCGGGTGAAGGCGGTGGCTAGACGTCGCGCATTCCTTTTGCAAGCCAACCCAGATCACTCGAGCCTTCTATCCCTTAGAATGCCTTTTACTTGTGCAAAACTTGTCTAGTTACACAACACTGATTCGAGAATCAGCTAGCCTCAGCAATCCTTTCGATGGATCATATATGCACTAATACAGCCCCCCCCCCCCATTTTACATCACCAGTGGATGAAGTCAGAAGCCTAAAGAGGGCATCGCTCACAGAAGAGGTATCAACAAAGGAAATGGAAAAACTGCGGCATGAGCGCTCTTCCCGCCAGGTTTTTTCAAACTCCTCTCCCCCTTTCCTCCACCTTAAGAGCTGTACCTAAAATCTTTCTCAGATGATCGATGAATGTAGACTTTATTGATAAATTTTTGCATGCCACTATCCCTACAATGATATGTTCAATGAAATATAAAATCCTGCCTACCAATCAAAAACACGGGCAGATGCCCCAAAAGAATGCTGGGTTGTGAACAAAACTTTCGCCCCAGACGGGACTCTAACCCGCACATCTTGGTCACCGGGCAAGTATGTGTATTTGAGGCCGAACAAAATAAGCACACTTACTTTTTTTAGACATCAAAACCTCTAGAATGGAAAAAAATACTTGAAAAAGGACTGCATATAAGATCTAGTGTCAGCATTTCATAAACACACAAATAAGATGAACGGTCGTACCTGTTTCTCGACCTGCTTGGCTCGAACTTCGGGATCGATTGGTACCGTAGCCGGCCGATTTGTCACGATTTTCTTTTTCGCAATGTTATTGTTATTATTACTGTTTACAAGAAGTGGATCTTGAGATTCTGGTGACTCTTTCAGCTGCCAACCATTTGAACGCCACTCATTCACCTGAAATGGAATAGAAAATTAAATATTGAACGCTCGCCATATGAAATAGACGACTGTCCGAAACAATCGAAGAAAAAATTTTTATGCTGCCTCCCAACTACTGCTGTAGAATACCCTGTGAAGAATTTCAGAATCACTAGTGCCTTTGCTACTATGTCAAAAGAGTGATAGGCACTGTTGACACTTTACTACCCCTTCCCCCGTAAGCCAGGCGGCTCATGAATGAGAATTTGGTTAGAAAGTGCCTAGCGGAGGTACTTCAACCCACAGAACACGTATCACAATGGTTCAGCGCGCAGACGCCTGATGTCCAGGCCGCAAGCGATGGCACCAGACCATTTTAGATCACCAAACTCTTTAGAATTTTGTCGCCAGGGGTAGATTTAGCCGTAGAACATGGATTCCTAAAATCACGTCAGTTCGTGCGAATGAGCTTATAACACAGGCGCTGGCGCAAAGCTATTACAGTAGGGCCGGCCCCATGGTGCTGAACTGATGTGACTACTCGTGTTCTACGGAGTGAATTGCTTTCGCAGGCAACTTTCTAGCCAAATCCACAATCAAGGTCAGATGTTAATCGAAATCTCGCTTAGTTTTTGAGGAATGAGTGGGGTAAAGGTAGTGGAATGTGGTGCGCAGGGGAATTTGACATAGTCTAGGCCAATTGGTTTGAGGAATGACTGGGACAGCGAAATACAGGGCTGTCCCATAATTCCACGCCGAATCTTTTTAAAATCAATTTTCTTTATGTCAAATAACTGTCAGCATAAAATAAGTTGGTGTGAAGAACGCATCAGGACCTTCGGCCAGAATGCTCCAGAAGATAAAATGCGCAACGTAATATTAAGTATGGAACGAAACAGACCAAAGACCAAAGCCAGCGACTATGCTTTACGGTCATTTAAGAGCCTTGTAGGGAGCGCAGTAGGCAAGACCAGCGCTGTGTCTGCCCCAGTCTTAGCTACTGATTGAGCACTGAGCTATCAGCTCAATAGCATCGGCAAAGACGAAAGTTCGATCGACTACTGAAGCTCCAATCACCTGGAGCTCCAGTCACTTTTGATGAGGACCCTTTGCGTTGAGAATCGAAATTACATCCAGGCGCTATTACTAGGAAACTGTGGTAAACATCAGCCTGTGCTCCATCAATCGCCACCTGAATGGAATGGGCAGTAGCAGAATGAAGTCTCGATGGGGACAGCACACATCGACTGACCGTGAGCGAGAAGCCCATGCCTTGCCATCTGCAAAAATTTAATTCCGCGCCCGCACATACAGGGCTTCCCCTAGTTGGTCACTAGTGCAAAAGAGTCATGGGTCCACCACGTTAACACCGTGTGGCACGCGTGGAGGCTACCTCGCAGCCGGGGCCCACCATCTCATCCAACGCTAAGCTCTTTTATCAGAAGACATTACCCCGGTTGGCTTCGCTGAGTATCACGTTTTGAGAAACACTTCATCTTAAGCAGGTTAGCATTGCGAAGGTAACCATGAAATAGCTCCTGAAGATGGCCGCAACAGTGCGGGAGAACCGTTTGAAACGTCTCAAAATTCCTTCCTCTGAATGGACGCTCGACGTCACATTGCAAAACTAACTCGCCACGTTTTGAGGGAAGTCGGCTGGACCACGATACCATATCCATCGTATAGTCCTGATAATACTTATCGTACTACCCCTCCCCAGCGCCCTGAAGCAGGAGCTAAGGGAGAAAAGGGCAAGTGAATACAAACACTCCGAAAAACGATCTCCCCAAACTCTTCATCCCATAGCTTCATTCGTTCTAGGAGGAACGCATTCATTCGTTCCCTAGCAAATTGATGCATATCAGTGATTATGATAGTGGTTACTTTTTTCAATTAATCGTTCGTCAGGAAGAATGAAGTTTGAAGAAATGAAAAAAGACCAAATTCGGCCACAAATCATGGGACAACCCAATATGTGGAAACTGATTTTATACACACATGACATATAAGAATGCATTGAAAAAATATAATTAATTTGTGAAGATATACCTTTTGGAAACACTCGTCAATGTCATTAAGCTCAATTTCTACTAGTGCCCAGTATCCTTCCAAATCGTCTATGGTAGCCGGCTGAAGATCTCCAGCGATCGGATTCTGTAAAAAAACTCTTCGAACAGCAGACTCCAAGAAAAATATAAAAAGCAGTGGACTCCAGGAGGAATTGAACAAAATCGATAATGAAACCAAACGAGAGATTTGAAAGAAGAAACGAGCGCTCACCAGATTTTTCTTAACCAATTCGTCAAATTTGGATAATTTTTTGCGAACAAGTAGCTGTGCTTTCCCAGCAGCCAGTCTTATAGAAGATGCGGCTTCCTCAGGAATGGATTTCACCTAAAAACCAAAAATATGGCAATGGGTAAATAATAGCCAGCCAGTTAATGTTTCTACAAGCGATAAAAACCAACAATCAAGCGCTGACTCTGAAGCAATTCAAAAAACCTTCCAAACAATATGACTACGACATCGCTGTATAGAACGAGACATTTGAAGCGAAAGATGGAGTACCAATGGATTCTTTGAAGAAATACGCCCTAAACTACAATTTGGAGATCGCGTCAGGCTACAATTGCATCTAATAGGACAATGGATATGTTCTGGTCTGCTGATCAACGAGGATTGGCACGTACTAATCGGAATTAAATCAGCGCTTAGTGTGCAGAGCTCCTGATTTGTACTTTGACAGCCCATCTTTCAGCCGCAGTAGTCAAAGTACCAGTCGTAAGATAGAAAAACTTGCAGTTCTATCAGACATACAATTATGGCAGGGAGCATATGTCTCTACGCAAGTTCGGTGGTATATTTAGCACAAAGCCGGACCGAAGCGTTATATAGTTCGAGGAAGGACATAAATCTAGTAAAGTAATGACTTTACGTATTTCATACATACTCTATTTCGGAAAACGAGAAGAGCGTCGAGTGCAGATTATACACCACAAGTGACGACGAAGAAGATAAACGTGTTTTTTTTTCTTGCCGTCGTCACTTGCGGTGTACGGTCTGCACTCGATGGTCTTCTCATTTCCGGAACAGATAGTAAATGTTGTTACTCAAATTCTTAGCGGATTCAGTGAACAGAAGGAGTGCCTGGACAGATGAAACGTTTTGAAGAGGCTATGGAGACAGTAACAATGAAACGAACACTCCTCTTACCTCGTCAAGTTCAGCCAACACTTGCTTGGTAGACGTTTCCAGTCTCGATCGGACAGATTCAAGCAGCACAAGGAAATCTTCTCCTGTTCGCATATCTGAACCAGAAATGCTAAAAAACGGCAGCAATCGGTAAGCAAACGCCTAACGTGTTCCATTCGTTAATCACCATGCCTGATAACGCTCGATAACGAATACTGGAAGGCAACAAACAACCTAGTTAGCTCCTATCCTTATACATTACTCCCTACCCTTACTACCCTTAGTATGAGCATCCCTGTATATTTTTTCTTTGTTTTCTAAATGAATCATCAGACATGTGTTGTCTTCCGGCTCTGAAAATGAGTGCAACTTTTGCCCTGTTTTTGTTTGATAACTGCTGTTTTTGGCAGCGGTTGCCTTGCGAATGTTTCACAAGAATACTAGGTAATGAACAAAACTTCCACCCCAGACGGGACTCGAACCCTCACCTCTCTCTCACCGGGTAAGTGCGCTGCTACCGGGGCACAGTTTCGACCTAATTCAGCTTTTCATGGTATACGTACCATAGACTCCAGAAACTAAACGCTGCCCTGGTAGCGTGACTTGTAGCCACTTGCCAGGTAAGCGAGAGGTGCGGGTTCGAGTCCCGCCTGGGACTAAAGTTTTGTTTATAACCCAGTACACTTGAATGCAAACATTTCAGAGCCTTGAAAAATACCGAATAAAACACATAATATTGCACTTTTCCGTGTGAAATCGTGCCAATATTGCACTTTTCCGTGTGAAATCGTGCCACAGATGGTGGCGCACGCGGTAGTAATGAATCAAAAACGGGAGATTTTCTCAAAAACCATTCTCAAAGCACCCGAAAAGTCAAATAAAATGAAGTCTAGATAACTGATTACTGCTAAAATTGGTGATGAAAACATGTTTGTAACATAGCACCAAGGTCTGGTACATGTGAACCAATATGGATTTCAAAAACATGGCTGAAATTGCTATAGGACTCCGTCCATCACAGCGCTGACATTTATCTAATAAATATGTCTGCGACAATCTAAAACCACTAAAAAAAGAATGAGAGCCTCGCAGCGGGGTTTCCTATTCTACTTATCGGAGCGAATGAATGAACGTGCTTCATTCAGTCCCAATAGCTAGAAAACGTCGAATCGGCGGACTAGACGACCAAATGTTGTTTAGCCTCCCTGAACTCTTCACTTATGGAAAGAGCCCCGATCTCCCTTTTTGGTAGTGTGGTCCCTCAGAAACCAAAACCGACCCAAATATAATCGACTACCATTTACTACCGACACTTGACTGGGAGCACATTCTACACCGGAACTTTTGCATGAAATCGCTACCACAGAGCTTCTATATAGTTCACCACACAAATGTCTTTATGGCAAAGAGAAAAACGAATTCCTAAAAGATAAGGAATAAAGCAGTTTTTGGACAGAGAAATGAATAAGAGGATCAATGATAAAGCATTCGTCGACGATCAGTATCTTCCTGGGATGCGCCACGCTCTCTACTTCCATTCAGAGGAACTCCGGCATTCCGAATGCTATGGCTTATAGAACGACTTATAGAGACCTGCCGATGCAATGTTTTCACCCTCCCGGACAATAGAACCTATGAGTAATTTGTCCTATACCACAACTTGTGGAGCCAGCTGATGTACAAGTCAATGTTACTATAATCCCAGATACTTCTTAAAAGGTTCCTTGAACCCTGGAGGGATGGAGGATGGCTTGATTGGACAGCTTACGACCCAGGATTCGAACCTGGACCATGCGCGTGGTAAACAACGCCACTTGCTAGAACACCACTTCCGCATAGAATGGAAAAATAAGGGCAGTGAAAGCGTTGATCAATCCCATCTCCGAGGGCCGCGCACTCTACTTCCATTCAGAACCATGGAAGCATTTGGATGATTGGCTCATAGAATGACTTACAAAGGCCGCCCATACTATGTTTATACCCTCCCGAACGGCCCTGGTAACAATCAAACAATTAGAGATGAATGGAAGGCGTGTTTGCCCTAGACAGGATAAAATACCAGGTTTGCGCGAGACCGTGCGCGTGGTAGTAGCACCTCTTGCCACTGCTCCATTTCTACTCCCCTTTTAGAATACAATTCAATGAGGCTGATATTCGCTGATTCTTTCTGCTCACTTCGAAACGCAGGCATTCTCATTCAGGCTAATGACCCATAATTTATTCCAAAGTAAAATGAGATGGGCATATGGAATGATTCGCAAGAATCCTTGCTGATTTGTGATTCACAATTTACCTCTTCCATTTCTGATTTTTGAAGCGCGCAAATCCTTTCGCGGGACTCAAAGATAGGAACGCTGTTCTTTTAGTGTGCAATACCGCTCACTACAAGGAGGCTCAGCAGCCTCCCACTATTCCGCACGTTAAAGCAATCCTAACCGTGAGTTGCGCAGTTTTCAAGTGGGGGGGGGGATGTCGCATTGGCAGAGTCTCCTGAGGCTGATGGTGATGGCCAGAGCTCGTATCGAGCAAGCCCCTCCCCCTAAAAGATGAAAGGATGAAGCATTCGCCGTTGAGCAATCCCTTTTTGGGATGCGGCACGCATTCTACATCCATTTGCCAACTCGTAGAGGCAATTTGAACGCGATTTGGCTCATACAATGACTTGCAGGCGCCATCGATGTACAAACCAGTGTTCTTATCCTCCCATACAAGTCTGGTAGCAGTTAACCGACCCCGAAGGGATTAAAGGCTTAGTTGGCATGGACGACGCCAATCCAAGATTTGATCCCCGGACCGCGCGCGTAGTGAGCAGCGCCACTTGCCATTACACCACTTACGCCCCAAAGGAGAGGGGTTGTAAAATTTTTGACAACAGGGACACAGACCATGCTTTCAAGCAATAAGTAACTCTCACTTTTTTCAAATCAATTAATTTAGAAATGATGCTGTTTGTAAACTGCTGCTTTGAAAAACCAAACCTCAATACAGTCCATATCCCGAAGCTAGGGTAAGCGTGTAAGCGGCAGTGACATGGCTGCTGCCGCACTTGATAGAAGCTGCGTAGATAAGCTGCTCCCAGCTCACACTGCTGGATATCAGCGAAGAATGCTGGCAACAACTTATCCACGCAACTTCTATCAAGTGCGGCAGCAACCACGCCACTTCCGCTTACACGCCTACCCTAGCTCCGGGATAACAACAGAGCTGAATATCTAAATGAGCCACAAACCTCCAGACTTCCTCACCGATGAGGCTGGGATCACGCAATTTTCTTCAGGAACATCGTTGCAAGAATCCCCTTTCTAAAGAAAAAATCCGTAACAGCCCAATCAGTTGCTTACTTGTCACGGAAATTCCTACCGAATCTGCCTTTAGCTGTTCCGGAGGAATTTCAGACATTGTCGATACGTCCAACGAAAACGGCGTTGCTGTACTTACAGTGATTGTGCCAGTCACAGATGAGGAAGTCTGTAAAGAATTTCAGTCCAAAAGCAGAAGATTATGAAGCAAATTGATAACACCTTTGGAAGAGAAAAAAATAATCTAAAAATCGCTTTCAGTCAATCAATCAGACAGTTGATTTGATTCCGACTTGTTGAATTCTGCAGCTATAGAGCGAAAGAAACGTTGCGAACAAAATTTACATGCTGGTGACTATGCAACGCCCCGCCATGCTAGAACCCGGCCGAAGCGGAAGCTTCCGTGACTAAATCATTCCAACTTTTATACACGCT